>QRFJ01000015.1:1647319-1846663 GCA_006176705.1 Cocos nucifera
TGAACTTTCTAGAGATATTCTTCTCGTAAGTATATGATGATCATGGATGGGGGAGAAACAAAATGCTATCAAGAGGCCATGAATTATTAGCAAAAGAAAGAATGATTAAAAGTCATGTAAGAGGAGATAAAATTCTTGTATGAGAATCGTACATTTAAATTGGTAGAACTACCTAAAGATAAGAGAGTACTCAAGAATAAGTAGGTGTTCATGTTGGGGATAAGATAACTCCTATCGAAGTCCAATAAGAAGTCCGAACTTGATATGACTTCATCCAGAGTCACAATAGTCATGGCCAAACTTTAATTGAACTGATTTAACTCAAAGGGATCGACCTTCAAACCATGTATGCTGGGCAAACTTCCTAATGATAACAATTCTTTCTCTCTCAGCAATTGCAGAACTCCTTTAGGGCATGATAAATTTCATCCGGTTGAACTTGAACAGTAAAAAGCATGACAACCAACTCTGGTCCTAATGATAGCAAAGTCTCGTCAAATATTGAACCCTAACACCTTCTGATTTCATCTATGGTAGACCTTGAGTGTGGCCAAATTTCTTTGTGGCATACAGCATATCTCATTAACCTTGTGCAGGAACCTCGCCCAGCCAAATTCCCCCTAGTCAAATTCTATCTTGGCTGAACTTCTTTACTCTACTTTATGGATAATGGTAGAACTCGTGTGTGGCCAAATTTCTTCATCTCTCTCTGACAATTATAGATCTAGCTAGCCTATATCATGCATATCAATCGGATGAATTTGAATAGTAAAAGAACTTTATCATTAGTATGAATCTAATTTTTAATCTAGAATAGCAACCAATCTATAGATAATGAATCACAACACTTCTTCGATCCAAACTCCAGGTCGATCTTGAGGGTGGTAGAGCTTTTGAAAATAAAACATTCACCTATTGATCTCAAAGCCAGCCAAACTCCTTCAGAAAATCTGATAATGATTAGAAAGTTTAATGATTCCTTCTTAGGCCTCCAGTTTGAAAGCTCCCATCAATCTCTAGTTGACTTTGAAGAAGGCCGAACTCCTCGAAGTCGATCGAACTCCTCGAAGCTATTAAAGATAGCACTAATAGAGTCTAACCAGCTATAGATTCTTCACCTCCCATCTATAAGCCGATCTTCAAGTTTGGCCTACCTAGCTCTAAGCTTGTTATCCTGACATGCGTGGCCTGCCAATAGGTGCAAAAGTTGTATCCGAACTCCAATAAATAGAACTCAACCACCTACAAGTCACGATAAATGATAGCTTATTCTTTGTAACAAACTTCACGTGGCCCGAACGACCTACTAACATTCTGTTATGGCCATCACTTTCATTCTGTTACAAGCTCTGCCTATATAAGTGATCCTTCAGATGCGTCTTTCTTTTTAAGTTCTTATTTTTGCTTACATTCTCTTGAGTACTTGTTGCCCAGGTATGGCTACCCAAGAGGGGGGGGGGGGGGGGGGGCTGAATTGGGTTTCTAAAAAGTTTGGCCAATTTAAACTCTAATGCTAATATATGCTTTTAATTAAAAGAAACTTGAATGCTTTATGGTGAATGTGCAATGTGTAGCAGCGGAATTAAAAGCAACTAATTAATACAAATATGTAAAGCAAAAGCACAATCAAATACACAAGAATTTTATAGTGGTTCGGTGCAATCCCGCACCTACGTCCACTTCCCAAGCTCTTCTTGGGAATTCCACTATAATTCTAGTTTATAGTGTATTTATTTTGATCCGAGATCACAAACAAACTCAGTTGATTTTGTCAGGCTCACCAACCATAATCCTACATCAATAGTTTTTTGGGTTTACTATCAATCCAATTGGTTTTAACCTAGGAGCACCAACCACAATCTTTACACCATCCAATTTTTGGCTTGGACCAACCTACACCCCAAGTTTCTTTCCCCCAAAGAAACTTGTAAAGAAACAAAGATACAAATACAAAAATTCAGCACAAGAACAAAAAACAAAATGAAACTCTTTTGAAGCTCGATGAAAAAGGCTGAAAGATGGCTCTTGAAGCTTACTATTCTCTTCTTTGAAGGCTGAGAGGAGGCTTGAATGAATGAGAATGATCATACTTTGAAGCTCTCTAAATTTGATGTATAAGGTCCTCTCTTTTCTTTCTTTTTCTTTTGATATTCAATGAACCTCACTATTTTAATGATATTTAGTTTTAATCCACTTTTATCTTCTTTTCCAAATATTTTTCTAGCCTTTTATACTCTTTGTGATAGTTGGAGAAAGAGTTTTGACCGTTGGAAGGGCTGAAATAGTCGTTGGAGTGAAAAGCTAGCCGTTACAAAAAGCTGTAGAAACTAGCCATTACGATCACTAGGTCGGCTTAGTTTTTGACTAGGTTGGTTCAGTTCTAACTGGATTGGCTCAGTTTATAGCTAGGTCGGCTCAATCCCCTAGTTCTTAAAAAAATTGGCTTTTTACACTTTCTATCTTTTGCTTCCATTGAGACTAGGTCGGCTTAGTCTCAGACTGGGTCAGTCCAGTTTGCATGCCAAGCATGCCGAGTAGCCCATTTCGAAGGAGGATGACCTAGGGATCGTCCCTTGGGTTGATCCTTTTGCTAAAATTTAATTTCCTTCTAATTTATACATCCAAAAATTATGGGACTGCTTCCAAAAGATCAGAAATCTTCTAAGCTTATTCTTAAGGCTTCCAAAATAGATTTTCTCCAACTTTATAAAATTATAATTTTATCCTTCTTCAAGGATGTTTATCAATTCAATTTTCTTGAAGCTCTTGATTTGGTGATTTTTGTGTGGATCTTTTCTTGGATTAATTTCTTCAATTTGAATACTTAAAAAGACCTACATACATTTTTGAAATATATGATTAGTATTATTTATACTTAATATTTTAAAATCATCAAAATCAATCAGTGAGTCAACAATCTTCCCCTTTTTGATGATGACAAAATTTTGAGTATATGCACAAAAATAAAATTAATGTGTTTCAACTAATTGGCTAGTATAAAGTATGAAGTGAGAATATACACAAATATAAATGCTCACTTCATAAAACCTTCAAATAATATTTCACATAATTTATATACTCATATCAAAATAATATTTTAATTCAAATCAATGAGTATTAAGGTTCCAAGCAAAAAATTTATTGAGTTTCTTAAGTATTAATTCTTTAAGCATATACTCAATATACCTCTCTTCCTTTTTGACAATATCAAAAAGCTCATAAGAAAGAACAAGAAAAATCATCAAAATCAATATTAAGACATTAAATTGAGAGATGTATCAAATTTAGAAAGTCAAATCAGATTAATCATCTCTCTTTTTGAACGATTATTTCTTTCTTTTCAAAAATTAGTTTGAATTTAAATATTAAAGACTCTCCTCACTTTTTTTTTGAATGAATATGACTTTTTAATCAGATTTTCAAAGATGTACTTTTAACCTTTAAGAGGAATAGAGCTTTTCATAAGATTTGACCATGAATTCAAGCATAATATGCACATCAATATTTATTCATTTCTTTTCTTAATGAAAATCCATCATTTAAATTTAGAAAAGACATGTATCGAGAATGTATCGAGTAAATCAATAATAGTATCTATTAGGGATAAACCTCACTCTCGTCGAAGTTCAGTCTGATGTTTAGCCTAATGTAATTGACAATTACGAAAGAGCTTCGATCGAAAATTTTTTCTTCAGCGGCTGAATCTCAGTTGAACTCCTCCAGCGGCTGAACCCCAATCGAACTCTTTTAGCGGCCAAACCCCAACCAAACTTCTTCAGCGGTCGAACCCCAGCCGAACTTCTTTAGTAGCCAGACTCCTCCAATGGTCAACTTCTTTCGGACTTCTTCCTCGCCGAACTCCTCCTAGACTTCTCCATTAGTCAGGTCCTCCCTCCAACGGTCGAACTTCTTTCGGACCTCTCCTTCAATCAAATTCCTATAGGAGCCGAACTCCTTCCGGATCTCTCCTTCTGTCGGATTCCTCCAGGAGCCGAACTCCTTTCAGACCTCTCCTTCAGTCAAATTCCTATAGGAGCCAAACTTTTTCCAAACTTTTCCTTTAGCCAAACTTTATTTAGATTTCTCCAGCAGATTACTTTCAAATTTCAAGTAGTATTCCTCCCATATGATCCCCTCTAGACGTATTTTCTTCAGAAGTCCGAACTCCTCTGAAATTGATATATGTCAAAGTTCTTTATCAACCAATTCCTGCTTCCTCCAAACTATGGCTATTAAATCTTGACGAATGGTCACTATCAGTCTAACGATACCCCTCTCTTCATAGTAAATCCCATGCGGCCCTAAGCGGCCCATTACCGGATGGTTATGGCTATCACTATCAGTCTGACGATATCTCTCTCTCCATACCAAATTTCATGCGGTCCACTATCGGATGGTTATGGCTATTACTATCAGTCTGCTGCAGGCTCCGTCTATAAAAAAGAACCCTCAGATATATTTTCTCTAAGCTCTTTTCTTCTTTCTAAAATTTTGTTGAACTCTTTTTTAAGCACTCCATTTTTATTGGCTAGAAGAGCTGACTTGGTCATCGGAGGATCCTACCGGAGCCACCACCATCGATTTTGAATGAAATTTTATTTTGCAGGTCACCGATAGCGATCTCTTCCTCAGCTCCAGCTCAATCCAACGTCAATCAGATTCATTCATTTTAGACGAGGTGAAAAGAGAGGTCCTGACTCGACTGGAGATAAGATCTTCTTCAACCTCGACTGGAGATAAGATCTTCTCCGAGCTTCAATTTCAACGTCAACAGGAGATAAGATCTTCTTTAACCTCGACTGAAGATAAGATCTTTTCCGAGCTTCAACTTCAACTTCAACGTCAATAGGAGATAATATCTCCTGCAACTTTGGTTAGAGATAAGATCTCCCCCAAGCTTCAACATCAATAGAAGATAAGATCTTCTTCAACCTTGGCTGGAGATAAGATCTCTTTCGAGCTTCAACGTCAACCTTAACAGAAGATAAGATCTCCTTCAACCTCAACTGGAGATAAGATCTCCCCCAAACTTCAACATCAACCTCAATAGAAGATAAGATCTCTTTCGATCTCAGCTGGAGATAAGATCTTCTCCGAGCTTCAATCTCAACAGGAGATAAGATCACCTTCGACCTCGACTAGAGATAAGATCTCCTCCGAGTTTCAACATAAATAGAAGATAAGATCTTCTTCAACCTCGGCTAGAGATAAGATCTCCTCCGAGCTTCAACATCAACCTCAATAGGAGATAAGATCTCCTTCAATCTCGACTAAAGATAAGATCTCCCCTGAGCTTCAATGGATGCAGAGTCCAAAAAAAACTTTCACAGTCATCTTTTTTGTACTTTCTTCCTTCAAATTTTGAACTCGAGAGTGGAAGAACTATTGTTGGAGATAAACCCCACTCCCACTGAAGTCTAGTCTGATGCTTAGTCTAATGTAACTGGAAATTAAAAAAGAGCTTCAATCAAAAATTTTTTCTTCAGCGATCGAACCCTAATCAAACTCCTTCAGTGGCTGAATCCTAGTTGAACTTCTTCAACGGTCGAACTTCTTCAGTAGTCGACTCCTCCAGCACTCACGAACTCCTTTCAAACTTCTTTCTCAGCCAAACTCTTCTTAGACTTCTCCGTTAGTCGGCCCCCCAACTTTCGGACCTCTCCTTCAGTCGAATTCCTTTAAGAGTCAAACTCCTTTCGGACCTCTTCTTCAATTGAATTTCTTTAGGAGCCGAACTTCTTTTGGATCTCTCCTTTAATTGAATTCCTTCAGGAGTCAAACTCCTTTCGAACCTCTCCTTTAGTCAGATTCTTCCAGGAGCTGAACTCCTTTCGAATCTCTCCTTCAGTCGAATTCCTTTAGGAGTCAAACTCCTTTCGAATCCTCCTTCAGTCAGATGCCTACAGGAGTCAAACTCCTTCCAAACTTCTCATTTAGTCAAACTTCATCTGGATTTCTTCAGTGGATTACTTTGAGATTTTAAGTAGTATTCCTTCTAAATAATTCCCTTTAGATGTATTCCCTTCAGAAGTTCGAACTCCTTTGAAATTGATATATGTCAAAGTTCTTCACCAACCAATGCCTGCTTCCTTCGAACTATGGCTATTAAATCTCAACGAACCATCACTATTAGTTTGATGACACCCCTCTCTCTGTAGCAAACCCCATGCGATCCTGAGTGGACTACTATCGAATGGTTATGGCTATCACTATCAGTCTGACGACACCCCTCTCTCTGTAGCAAATCCCATACGATCCTGAGTGGTTCACTATCGGACGATTATGGTTGTCACTATCAGTCTGGCGACACCTCTCTCTCCATATCAAATCTCATGTAGTCCCAAGCGGTCCACTACCAGACGGTTATGGCTATCACTATCAGTTTGCTACAGGCTTTGTCTACAAAAATGGATCCTCATATATGTTTTCTCTAAGCTCTCTTCTTCTTCTCAAAATTTTATCGAACTTTTTTCTGAGCACTCCATTTCTATTGGTCAGAAGAGCTGACTTGATCGTCAGAGGATCCTATTAGAGTCACCACCACTGACTCCGTATGAGACTTTATTTTGTAGGTCACCGACGGCGACCTCTTTCTCAGCTCTAGCTTGATCTGACGTCGATCAAATTCTACATCAACAGTATCAAAGTAAATAAGAATTACTTTCTTAAATTTATTTTTTAAGTAAAAATTACTTTGATACAAATAATTTTATAAAAATCTTCAAATTTAGTTTAACTCTAATTAATTATAAAAAATAATTAGGCTATCAAATCATGTATATCAAAATATAAAACCAGCATATTAATGATACCACTTTAAGTAATTTTTAATTATTAAAAAATAATTTATTTGCTTAACACTATTTTAAATTTATAGTACTTTAAATCAAGTAAATCGAATTGAATAAACACATGAAAGCACAAATTGAAAAGACTATAAGGCATTTGATTTAAAATTTAAAATTAATACAGTAAAGCTCAAAATAAGATAATTGATTGAGAATTTAAGATCATAAATTTACTAATATTTTTAATAAAATTAAATTAAAAAATATCTCTTCCCCTACATTTCATACTAATAGCTGGATTGATTTATTTTTTAACTTTCTCCCCCTCTTTTTTTCAAAATAAGCATATTTTAAATTTAGATTATCAAATTGATATATATATATATATATATATATATATATATATATATATATATATATATTCATTTTTTAGCATTATCTCTCACTTTTTTTTTTCAAAATTTGCATGCATAAACTTTACAATTTTTGTTACTCCCCCTTTTTCTTTCAAGTTAAGCATATTTAATTGATACCACATTAATCTTTAATTAATACAAAATTATTTTTTAAACTTAGATTTTTAAATTTTATAGATATCAAGTTAGTAATCATTTTATCTTTAGTATTTTCTCCTCTTACTTTTGCAAACAAAGCTATTTTTAAATTAAATAAAATTTTAAGAGAGCAACCATCAATTGAGTGAATTAAGTATTAAATTATGTATTTAATTCAAATAAACATAGCATTCACTCACGTAGAAACTAAATTTTTTAAAAATTTACTTTTTATTTACTTCAAAAGATGTTTACAATGATAACAATCCATTAAAATCTAAAAGTATACCATGTAGATGTGCTTCTCAATTTTAATTAATAAAAACTTTAGACTTCAAAAATTTAAATAATATAATCTTAAAAATACTTCTCTTTACTTTGATATTAAAGTAAATCATTCAAAAATGTATCACAAGAATTTATCTCAAACATTATAATAGCAAGAATATGGGCATGAAAATTCATATTTGAGATAAAGCAACTATTCTTTTATCAAAAGATAAATCAATAAAATATAAGGCATATTATAAGCTGTCTAATCCCAAATGGATATATCATTTAGAAATTTATTTAATTTTTTAGAAAATATCTCTTTCTCTTCTTAAGTAGTATCAATCAATTTGAAGCATAAATATATCAATCTTATAATTTATCTCAAGGTATAATATCAAGAATATATTCATGTGAACCAGATTATATGCAAAAATATTTTCTTCTTTTTTTAAAAATAAAGCAATAGAATACAAGATGATAATGATCTATTTGATATCAATCATTGAAGTTTTTGATCTAAAAAGATGAATCAATTTAAATTCAAATCAAATTATCTTGATATGTTAATTTGAATTTATATCAATAAATTATCTAAAATAAATCATAGAGAGATATTCTATTTAAAACATTCTTCTCTTTTGTCAAAAAAAATAGGTAATAAAGTTCAAGACAAGAATGAGACTATTGATATCAAGTGTGAGAAATTTCTTAAGAAGAATCTTCTTGATACCCAAAAAAAATCTTCTTCTATTTTAATAGCTTTGAAAATAAAATCAAATAATAACTTGATCTAAAATTCAAACTATTTTGAGAATTTTAAACTGTGATAAATTATTTTGAATTAATATCAACAAATCATCTAAGGTAAATTATAAACAGATCTTCTATTATTCTTTGAAAGATCATTTCATCCCTTTTTCTTTTTTATGAAATACCAAGCAATTAAGTTTAGAAAAGATATGAATATTTTGGATTTATCTCAAATGATGTAACATCAAGAATATAGCTTTGCAAAATTAGATTTGAGATAAAAATATTCTTTTATTTTTGCTAAAAGATAAAGCATTGAAGTGTAAGATATTCTTTTAAAATGATGAACCTCTCCCTTCAAATTTTTGATATGAGCCATCAAAAAAATACCCTGAAGCAAAAGATCGGCTTCAACTGGAGACTACATTCAATGTATGAAATGCCATGATACAAAGGTATAATGAAAGAAAAAAATTTACTTCCTTTAATCAAAATATTTTAAGTACAGAGAGAAAACAAGACAAAGAAAGAAGAAAAAATACAGCTATTAAAAACCTCCGACCTCTGGAGGGGCGGCGGCGGCCAAGCTTGATGTGATTTCAGCAATCTTAGGCTCTCAAATAGGCTCAAAAATCATGGCAGGAGGCTTGGCAGGTGGTAGCTCGACAGCGGCACTGGAGGGTCTGACTTCCTCGTCAGAAGACTCCCCTCCTAGAAAGCTAAGATCGAGCTCGAGGAACTTCTCAGCCACTTTTTCTTAGCAAAGCTCGAACCCCTTGATGAAGGCCACCTTGCCAAAGTCAACCTTTATGTCCTTCATCTTCGAGGAGGCCTTAAAGTCCTATATCGCTTGACTCTTGGCCTCCAAGATCTACCTTGAGATTTGACTCTCTTTTGGCAACCTCAGCCTCGGCCTTCTTCCTCTTCTCAGTCTCGAATGCCAACTCCTCCTTCGCCTTCGCTAAGGCCTGCTCAGTGTTTCAAATCGCCTCTTGAAGGCCCTCAATTTTGGCTAATTTCTCCTTAAGGAGGTGATCGATCTTAGCCTGATGTTCTTCATGAACCTTCATCGTCTCTATCTGTTGAAGATTAATTATCTTAATTTTGGCGATCGTTTGGTGACCCATCTACAAAAAATGAATTAAGTTATGTTGATGAAAGAACATGTGGACAAGTCAAAAAGAAGAGATGAAGTGGTTACCATGAGGAAGGTCCCAAGAGAGTCCCAAATGTGCTGCTCAACATCAAAATTGATGATCATGTCTATGACTTCGGGCAGGATGCATCCATCAATTAAGGATTTGACAACCTCTCAATTATCAAAGGGAGAGTCTCCATTATCTTCGTTGTCGCCATTGGATCCGCTGGAGTTGGCTTTGCACCAAACTTTTATGGCGGCCAACTTCTTCCTCTTCTTGTCTACTCCCTTTCCCTTCTCGGTGGGAGGTTCTGGAACTTGGACATCGGTAGGAGGGTTGGAGGACACCAGAGGCACTATGGCCTCAGCAACAGTAGTGTCAACAGGCGTAGCAAAGCTCGGGGCATTGATCCTTGCCCTCTTGGAGGTTTTGTCGGGTGCACCATCCTTTCTTTTATAAATTCAGAGCTCCTTAGAAAGCTGCCTAAGTTCTTTCGAATCCATTTCTATAATGACAAAAGAGTTATAGATAGAAAGAAAGATAAGAAAACGTAATTTATAAAATTTGGATGTATACCAGATAAGTTAAAAGGACTAAGATTGAGGTTAAATAGGGTTTGGTCTTCTAATAGCTTGGATAAAGGAGGAGCTCAGTAGTTCCTCAGTTTGCTGATCGAGTCCAAATCCTCTCTCTAACTTGAGAGCTCGACGGACTGAATCTCGTAAGTGCCAATAGGGTGGAAGTCCTAACTTTAAAGATGGATAAAAGACAAAGAAGAATTTTTCTTTCCAGTTGTGAATGGAAGGAGTGCCTTTGAGCAATCCCTTCTTGCGGAATTGGAGGGACAGATACCACCAATCCTTGGTGGTGGAATGATATTTGAAAGTGAGTAATTACGAAATAAGAAAATTGGCAGATGGACTTCGGCTGATATACAAAGAAAAAGAAAATCTACAATGAACCTAAATAAGTTCAGAGCCATTGAGGCAAAGGAGATATTTAAAAATAAAAAAAGAGCTATAATAAAAGGATAGATCGAAAGTCGAAATCCAGCATAAAGAGCCTCAGTATACAAGCAGAAGTGATCCGAAGGAGGGCCACAAGCTCGATCGCTCGGTCCGAAAAGTTTCAGTTCATATTTGAAAGAAATTTCGTACTAGATCCTTATGAAAGAAAGATCTTTAGAATGTAAGCAATAGGGGATAGTCTCAGGGATGAAGATCGATTAAGATGTCTCAATGGATTTGGCGGTTTCTCTACAACTAGAACTTGGGAAGTTCGGATGGGCCGGACTCCTAGAATCGAAGGACCGAGATATTTCAAAAGACATTTGGATCAAACTTAACTAGAAAAATTCCTAAAAAATCAAAAGAAAAAGGCTATAGATTACTAGAGAAAACCAAGGAGGAATAGCAATCCCCCTTTCAAACATACTAAAAGATCCAGAAAGTAAACAAAAAAATAGACAAATGCAAGGAGAAAGTCAAGAAACTAACCTAAATCATCTGGAGGTTTTAGGGAGGTGGTCGGAAAGTTAGAAGATGAGTAGGGGAGATGCCAGTGAATGAAAAAATAGCAAGAGGAGACGGACAGGGTCGATAGAAGGCAAAAAAGCAAAGAAGAAGGAAATTAGAGCAAAAGTGGAGATTGGGGAAGATGACGACACTTAAATAGCCAGAGAAAACCAAAGGCAGTTATGTTTGTAGACCCTCTCCACCCAATCCCGACCTGCCGCACATTGTACTCATTATACCCACTACTGATGTTTGATGGAGTAGTTATTGCACCATACATGAAGCTCCACACCAAATGAGTTTTCGATGGGGATATGTCTTTTTAGATCAATTAGTATTAAGGAAGCTTCGGTGCAAATCCAGAAGAAGCCAAAATTTTTCATTTCCTAAGAGCAGAAAATCACCAAAGGACTTCGGCAGTCATAATTTTGATACCTACTTCATTCAATCTTCGAACTCGAGAGTAGGAAAAAAGTGTTAGGGATAAGATAACTCTTGCCGAAGTTCAATAAGAATTTCAAACTTGATATGACTTTATCCAGAGTCGCAACAGTCATGGCCAAACTTTAATTAAACTAATTTAAGTCAAGGGGATCGACCTTCAAATCATGTTTGCTAGGCAAACTTCTTAATGGTAACAATTCTCTTTCTCAGTAATTGCAGAACTCCTTTAGGGCATGATAAATTCCATCCGACTGAACTTGAATAGTAAAAAACATGATAACCAACTCAAGTCCTGATGATAGTAGAGTCCCATCAAATATTGAACCCCAATATCTTCTGATTTTATCTATGGCAAACTTTGAGTGTGGCCTGATAGGGACGCGATGCTGTCGTTAAGACATCGTGTTTATCAGTTTAATCCGACTTCTTAAAATCATTAAAATTGCGTAGATAGTAGTGAGTCGGGTCGAATCCACAGGGAAGGTAGTGTTTTTAGATTTGAAATCTTTGATTTTTGAAAAGAAAAGAAGAAAAGGAGTTTTAGGATCAAAAGTGAAGTCGGAAAAGTGAAAATTAAAAAGTGCAGAAATTTAAACTTGGTACTAAGATCTATTAGTTAGATCTTAGCATCTACTTGCAAAGTAATAATTTAAAGTGCAGAAATTAAATTGCAATAAAAATAAAAAGTAAGAAATTAAAATGCAAAAATAAAATTTTTATTAATTAAAATTTTAGAATTTAAATATATAAAAAAAAGAAAAATAAAATAAAATAGCCTGATCTCTGATCTTGGATCAGCATTGGCAGAAAGATGGTATAGAAGCTCGGCTCTTCTTCTCGGCACCCGTTGCTTCGAAGCAGCCTTTAACCCATAGCCTGGCTTCGCCCTATACCAAAGCTTCACCTTGATCGGAGATATTAATTTCTGATGGCCTGAGTCCTTTTTATAGAGGTAGGAGGGCTG
Organism: Cocos nucifera; assembly: GCA_006176705.1. NCBI lineage: Eukaryota > Viridiplantae > Streptophyta > Magnoliopsida > Arecales > Arecaceae > Cocos > Cocos nucifera. The sequence continues at coordinate 1,659,746 of QRFJ01000015.1, forward strand.
GATATTTTTTTCTAAAGGCAATATGGGACTAATGCCTTTGTAATCGTAAAAATATAAAGAAATTTGAAAAAAATTTGAATCAAAATAGCTCTGATATGACTCTGGTAAATCTGATAAAATCCAGCCGTTCAACAGGAATCCAACGGTCCAAAAATCATGAAAATCGGATGTAGATAAGCTCAGATCGGGTCGGATTAAATTCTGGCCGTTGGATCGCACTTGATCGAGGAAATCTGGCCGCAAATCACGCTTCGGGAGTCTTGATCACCGCCGGCAGCGTTCTAGACCATCAGATCATCGCCTGGATCGAGCGCTGCCGTCCGATGGTGATCCGCGTGATGTTTGTATCTGAATAAAATTCGGAAGCAACCACAGCCGTCCGATCCTGACCGCAAACAACCACATCCGTCCGATCGCGCAATAACTGTTCCCATGGACCGCGTGGACCGGCTGTACCGCACACCGCAACCAATCAGCACCGCTATTGTCGGACGAAAAGACTGAATTACCCTTGTGAGCCGCGATAAATTTCTGTAGACCCTTAAGGGGTCTAGGTCCACCACGTGGCAATCTCTGATTCGTCGGAATTTGCTGAGCTGGCGGTCCATGCCTGGATCGTGGACCGGCTGATGGCTTCAACGGCTGAGTCGGCTTGATGGCTCGGCTTGGCTTGGTGGCTCGGCTTGCGGAGCCGGCTGAGCCAATTTTTTTTTTATTTAATTTTTATTTATTTTATATTTTTAAAAATTCATATCTTTTTCATTTTAGCTCCGTTTTACTTGAAATTTATTTCGTTGTGATCAAAAAAATGAGCTCTTTCTATTGATAATAAAATTTTATTTTTTAATTTTTATTAATTTTTATTAATTTTTTAATTAATTTTTTAATTAATAAAAATATGAATTTTTTTAAAAATTATATATAAATTGATTATTAATTATTAAAAATTAATATAAATTAATTAATAAATTAATACTTTTATTGGTGAATTTATGATGTTTATCACACCCCCCAACTTAAGCTTTGCTCGTCCTCGAGTAAAGAAAGAATTTAGTTTTAAATACCTTTTAACTTTAGAGTTTCGAATTTTACTTAAGCAATTTTCAAAATGGCCATTGATATTCAGTAGAGCTTAAATGAGAGATATCATTGGGGTATTAATACTTATCAATAGAAAAATTAAGTAAAGAATAATAAATTTTTCAGAATTTTTTCTAAATTATTCTACTTTTATCTCTGATTTGTCTAAACTTTCATATAGGCAGGTGTATTGCTACTTTCATCCTTCATTTATTAATTTTTATTTTCACATTGCCCACTTTTTGATGCGAATATCATTGCTTACTTAGGCAACGGGACCCGGTTACTCGGTGGGAAACCAATGTTTCTTTTTCTTTTCTTTTTTTTTTTTATTTTTTATTTTTTATTTTTTTTTAACGTTGTACCACTATTGAGTGTCTTAACTTCTTAAGCTTTCTATTTGATCCATGTAGCGAGTCTTGGGCCAATGACTCCCAAACCAGTTGGCTTTAGGGCACTAGGTATAGAATATCCCTCTGGCTTACTAGCTCGAATCAAATAGGCTACGAGTTAAGACTAGCTTTACAACGAGCTTCTTTGCCCTTTCCATCTTTTGATGCGAAACTCAATGCTTGCTTAGGCAAAGAGACCTGGTTACTCAGTGAGAAGTACTTGGAAACTATTTTATTAAAATAAATTTTTATATGAAGAAATGTATATTTACCCTACACAAGCCTATAAAAAGTAGACTTTTCTTTGATGCTAGTAAAAATAATTAGAAATGCTCCAAGAAAATTTTTTTTATGTTCTAGACTTAACTCTTTATTGAATTTTCTTAATACTTGATTCCTCAATATCTCATAGATTCTCTAATCTGTGCATCAATTTTTTTTAAAAATGCTTAGTTTAATTCGATTCTTAAGCATAATCAAGTATCTAAATACTAAATACTAACTTTTTCGAGGATTTAAAATTTTAAAATTTTTATTTTTCTCTCCCCCCAACTTAATCGATATTGTCCTCAATGGAGAAGAAAAAATAAAGGATGTAATAAAGAACATGGAAGAATACACCTAACTCAGTATATATATATTTTTATTATTTTTTATTTATTTTTTATTTTTTATTTTTTTTTGGGTCCAGCACATGCCTTTACAAATTTGAGCTCTCCCTCCAACTTATTCAAATTATCCTAAAAAAATAAACTAAAAAAATAAATTAGATAAAAACTAAATATTGGGTTGCCTCCCAACAAGCGCTAAGTTTACCGTCTTCAGCCAGACACAATGTAGCTCACTATCCTGTGTCAAATATTGGATTGACAAATTCCAATGGTTTTGGATTGCCAATCTTAGAAAGTTGATTTTGATTTTTAATCCCATTATTGATATATTCACTGTTAATTTTTGGGATATATTTTATAATTCCATTCTCAGACCCATGTTTATTAAGAATTTCTCCTATTTGTTCTTCTAAAATGCTCATGAATGGAGTTTTAGGAGTTAAGTTTGATTCAATGGGTGCTGGAATGGTGACTAAAGGCGATTTTAATTTTGGAGGTAAATTAATGTGATCCTGCTTAAACAACTCCATTGACATTTCATTACATGTCTTTTGATTTTTATAAGAAGAACCAGCTTCTAGGATTGAAGGGAATAGGACATTAGGTTTATAAGTCTCAGGTAAATTATCTATTCTCTTTTCCCTTATTTCTATCTCAGTACTAATTTCTGACTTGGGTTCTTCTATGTGGTTAGTCTCAGTACTAACCAATTCTTCTAAATTTTCATTTTGGCTAGCATCAGTACTAGCCTCTCTCACCTGGTCTTGGTATGGTTCCATAAGAATCCTATAGCTTTTAAGTTCAGGAATTACTTTGGTATTCTCTAATTGGGGATTCTTAGATGAAACATTAGATTGATAATTTAATCTAGGTGGTTGGTGGTCATTAGGTGGGTTGTTTGAAATTGGTAGGTTCGATAGTTGATCTAGTTCTCTCCTCATGTTAGACTCAACTAATTATCCTATTTGAGCTTCTAGTCTGGCGATAGATTGCTGTTGAGTTAGAATTAATTGTTGAAGTTGGTTAAATCTATCATCAGCTAGATTGGTCTGTTGAGGAGGTGGGTATGAAGGTTGATTATAATATGATGGCTGGTTAAACTGACTAGGCTGACCATTATTATAGACATAATTTTGATAATTTTGCTCAAGTAAAATTTGGGTCTGAGCCTGAGTCTGTTGGGATGTCCAAGAAAAATTAAAGTTACTCCAATCTGAATTATATGAATTTGAAAATGGGTCATTAATCAATTTGGAGTATTCTTGAGCAGCTTGAACTTGTTCTTGGATAAAATACGAAAACTGTGCAGTCATAGGATATTTACTTACATGATGGGTTGGACTAGCATAGATTGAATAACTCTCCTGATAATTAGAAGATTGTTGACCTAGGGTTAGGAGTTGATCTATTTTCTGATCAAGAAGGTCAACTTTACCTAATTTTTGAAAAATTAGATTCATATTAGAATTTGATTATTATGTTTAATGTGAATCAACCATTCAATTATGTTCAACTAAATCAGAAAAAATGATTTCCTACCATGCATGTATTAGTGTAACCCTAATGTATGGTTTAAAAATTTTTAGAATATTTTTTTTTATTTTATTATTATTATTATTATTTTATTATATTAAAAATTAATTTTTTTAATTATTTTTATTTATTAATTTTAATTTAATTTAATTATTAATTTTTAGTTAGTTTAATTTTTATTCTATTTTATTTTTAGAGGAGAAAGGAGAAGAAAGAAAAAAGAGTTCTAAAGAAGAGATCCTAAGGAGTCCTAGAACTAAGAAGAAAGAGAAGAATTAGATTTAATATTGGTTAGCAATTAAGTTGGTCAATCAATCCTGCCTAAAGATTGTCCTAGATCTAGACAGCTCCTAACTGTCAAGGTCACCTTCAAGCCCTCCAAGTGTAGGATTAGCCAATCAACTGGCCAGGTAAGTGTAAGGTTGGTGGGAGTCCCCCCGTTGCTTGCCTTAGACACCAATTATGCTTGGCCAGGTAAGCGAACGGAACCAATTAGAAACCACCTTCCTTCGGGCCCAATCGTCCTTGAACCACTTTCCTAGACACCAGTCAAATTGATTTATCCTAACCCGGTTCAACTCTTAGGATTCCTTGTCCTATTGAGCTCGAGTTCCTAGGGTTGATGTCTAATTGATTTTAAAATTAAAGGCTTAGGTCAATGCAGGATGCTGGTTGGTTGTTTGTGGGCTAAGGAAGGGTGATCAAATCCCCACCTTATCTTGTTTAATTGGATTGTGCCCTTAATTTAATTTAATATGAATATGCATGAAAAAAAAAATTTAATCAAAGGATTTTATGCAATTTAAACTAGATGCATGCAACTAATTGAATTCTGAAAGGCTTACCTTACCTCCAGTAATCACCAAAAAAAATAAAAATAAAAATAAAAATAAAAAAAAAATAAAAATAAAAATAAAACTAATATGATGCATGCTCTAAACAGTTAGGATTTCTAATCTTATCATGAGATTTTTAATTAGGTTAAATAAATATTTTTTAAAATTAATTTAAAAAATAAAATAAATAAATAAATAAAATAAAAAGAAAAGAGAAGACTAGGGTTAGGATTGATCTTACCAAAATTAGATGCTTTCTTCGTTTTCTCTTTTTTTTCTACAAAATAAATAAAAAAAAATTAGTAAGCAATATTAAAAAAAATATAATTAATTTACAAAAATAAATCAAAGAAATCAAAATCAAAAATCAAAAACATTCCTCGGCAACGGCGCCAAAAACTTGATAGGGACGCGATGCTGTCGTTAAGACATCGTGTTTATCAGTTTAATCCGACTTCTTAAAATCATTAAAATTACGTAGATAGTAGTGAGTCGGATCGAATCCACAGGGAAGGTAGTGTTTTTAGATTTGAAATCTTTGATTTTTGAAAAGAAAAGAAGAAAAGGAGTTTTAGGATCAAAAGTGAAGTCGAAAAAGTAAAAATTAAAAAGTGCAGAAATTTAAACTTGGTACTAAGATCTATTAGTTAGATCTTAGCATCTACTTGCAAAGTAATAATTTAAAGTGCAAAAATTAAATTACAATAAAAATAAAAAGCAAGAAATTAAAATGCAAAAATAAAATTTTTATTAATTAAAATTTTAGAATTTAAATACATAAAAAAAAGAAAAATAAAATAAAATAGCCTGATCTCTGATCTTGGATCAGCATTGGCAGAAAGATGGTGTAGAAGCTCGGCTCTTCTTCTCGGCACCCGTTGCTTCGAAGCAGCCTTTAACCCATAGCCTGGCTTCGTCCTATACCAAAGCTTCACCTTGATCGGAGATATTAATTTCTGATGGCCTGGGGTCCTTTTTATAGAGGTAGGAGGGCTGGATATTTTTTTCTAAAGGCAATATGGGACTAATGCCTTTGTAATCGTAAAAATACAAAGAAATTCGAAAAAAATTTGAATCAAAATAGCTCTGATACGACTCTGGTAAATTTGATAAAATCCAGCCGTTCAACAGGAATCCAACGATCCAAAAATCATAAAAATTGGATGCAGATAAGCTCAGATCGGGTCGGATTAAATTCTGGCCGTTGGATCGCACTTGATCGAGGAAATCTGGCCGTAAATCATGCTTCGGGAGTCTTGATCACCGCCGGCAGCGTTCTGGACCGTCAGATCATCGCCTGGATCGAGCGCTGCCGTCCGATGGTGATCCGCGTGATGTTTGTATCTGAATAAAATTCGGAAGCAACCACAGCCGTCCAATCCTGACCGCAAACAACCACATCCGTCCGATCGCGCAATAACTGTTCCCATGGACCGCGTGGACCGGCCGCACCGCACACCGCAACCAATCAGCGCCGCTGTTGTCGGACGAAAAGACTGAATTACCCTTGTGAGCCGCGATAAATTTCTGTAGACCCTTAAGGGGTCTAGGTCCACCACGTGGCAATCTCTGATTTGCCGGAATTTGCTGAGCTGGCGGTCCACGCCTGGATCATGGACCGGCTGATGGCTTCAACGGCTGAGTCGGCTTGATGGCTTGGCTTGGCTTGGTGGCTCGGCTTGCGGAGCCGGCTGAGCCATTTTTTTTTTATTTAATTTTTATTTATTTTATATTTTTAAAAATTCATATCTTTTTCATTTTAGCTCCGTTTTACTTGAAATTTATTTCATGATCAGAAAAATGAGCTCTTTCTATTGATAATAAAATTTTATTTTTTAATTTTTATTAATTTTTATTAATTTTTAATTAATTTTTTAATTAATAAAAATATAAATTTTTCAAAAAATTATATATAAATTGATTATTAATTATTAAAAATTAATATAAATTAATTGATAAATTAATACTTTTATTGATGAATTTATGATGTTTATCATGGCCGAATCCCTTTATCGCATACAGCATATCTCATTAACCTAACGGTAGGAACCTCGCCCAACCAAATTCTCCCCCAATCAGATTTTATCCTGATCGAACTTCTTTACTCTACTTTATGGATAACGACAGAACTCATATGTGGCCAAATTCCTTCATCTCACTATGATAATTATAGATTTAAATTTGAATAGTGAAAGGACTTTATCATTAGCACGTATTTGATTCTCAATCTAGAATAGCAACCACTCCATAGATAATGAATTATAGCACTCCTTCAATCTGAACTCCAGGCCAATCTTGAGGGCAGTAGAGCTTCTGAAAATAAAGCATTCACCTATCAATCTTGAAGCCAGCCGAACTCTTTTAGAAAATTTGATGATGGTTTGGAAAGTTCAACGATTTTCTTTTTGGTCTTCAGCTTGAAAGCTCCCATCAATTCCTAACCGACTTTGAAGAAGAACAAACACCTCAAAGTCGACCAAACTCCTCGAACCTATTAAAGATAGTACCAATAGAGTCTAACTAGATATAGATTCACCACCTACCATCCATAAGTCGATCTCCAAGTTTGGCCTACCTAGCTCCAAGCTCGTCATTCCGACACGTGCGGCCTATCAATTGGTGCAAAAATTGCACCCGAACTCCAATAAATAGAATTCAACTGTCTATAAGTCACAATAAATAATAGTCCACTCTTCGTAACAAACTCCACGTGGTCCGAATGATCCACTAACATTCTGTTATGGCTATTACTTTCATTCTCTTATAGGCTCTGCCTATATAAGGGATCCTTTAGATATGTCTCTCTCTAAGCTCTTATTTTTGCTTACATTCTCCTAAGTACTCCATTCTTGTTGGTCAGAAAACTAACTTGATCATCGGAGGATCTTGCTGGAGCCATCTACATCCGATTTGGATCTCTTCTTGTAGGTCTCATTGGCAGCCTCATTTTTACCAACTTCAGCAAACTCTGGCATCATCATCATTTTCTGCACCAACAGAGATCATAGCAAGATATAAAGCATGGTAGGTTGTGAAGAGATTTGGTAAGAAAAAGGTTATTGATTTTGAAGAAAATTTCTCATATGTGGTTAAGATATCTTCAATCTAAGTTGTTCTTAATTTAGCTGCAAGTATGAATTTGGAGATTGAATAATTTGACGTGAAAACTATTTTCCTCCATGAAAACTTTAAGAAAAAAATTTATATAGAGTAGTTAGAGGGATTTATAGTTAAAGGCAAAGAGCATCTTATATGTAGATTAAAGAAGAACTTGTATGGACTCAAGCTGGCATCTAAGCAGTAGTATAAAAAGTTTGATTTTTTTTATGATAGACTATGGGTATAACAAAATCACTTTTGATCATTGTGTATTTATAAAAAAAAATATTTCTGATTGAGATTTTATTATTCTTTTACTTTATGTGGATGATATATTGATTATTGACTATGATGCTAGAAAGATTGAAAGTTTAAAAAGAGAGTTAAGTAAATCCTTTGCTATGAAGGACTTGGGGCTGGTTAAATAAAACCTTGTCATGACAATTACTCGTGATAGGAAGAATAGAAAAATTTTGGTTATCTCAAGTGATATATATAAAAAAAGTATTAGAAAGATTCAACATGAGCTAGTCCAAACTAGTTTTCTCTCTACTTGCAGGTCACTTCAAATTAAGTTTCAAGTAATGTCCTACAAGTGACAAAAATAAAGAAGAAATAAAGAAGGTTCCTTATGCATCTGTAGTTGGTAGTTTGATGTCTGCCATAGTTTGTATAAGGATGGATATTGCTCATAAAGTTGGTATTATAAGTTTGCTTCTCTCAAATCCTGGTAAGGAATATTAGATAGCTGTTAAATGGATTCTTAAGTATCTCAAAGGCACTTCTACAATCTATTTGTGTTTTGGTAAAGGCAAACGTATGTTAGATAGATACACAAATATAGATATAGTTGGTGACATAGATTCTAGAAAGTCTATATTAGGATACTTGATGATGTTTTTGGGGGGAGTAGTGTCATAGTACTTTAAGTTACAAAAAAGTATTACTTTGCCCATTATAGAGATCAAGTATATTATAGTTATAAAAGCTTGCAAAGAACTTCCGTGGATAAAAAATTTTCTACAAGAGTTGAGCCTAGAATAAGAGAAGTATATACTTTTATTGTGATAGTCAAAGTATCATCCATCTTTCAAATAATTCAATATTTTATTTAATATCTAAACACATTGATGTGAGATATCATTGGATTTGGGATGCTATGGAGATGAAGTTGCCGTGTCATAAGAAAATTCTGACCGATAACAATGGAATAGATATTATTTGCAAAGAGAAAGCGAATTTGATAGAACCCTCCATATAAGTCAAGAGGAGGAGATTTGTTGTGTGGTCCCTCCTCATATGGGGCCCACAACATTCAAATAAAAAAAATAGGAAGAGTTTAAGTGGCTCACAAGTTGGTTGGCCCTAAGGGTTTTGGTGGCAAACCATGTGGCATGAAAAAGAGGTGGTGGGATAGAGAAGAACAAGGAAGAGAAAAAAAAAATTAGAGAAAAGGGTGCTACTTTGTTGGATGATCGGATGACTAATTGTATCCCAATTTTGATGACATTTTAGTATGTTGTTTCTGGCATTAAGAGCTACAAGTTAAATAGTTTTGTGGATGAAAAGCCTTCTTCATTTATTATTTCAAGCATCTACATGTGATAGGATCTATCCTCTATTTTTTGCTTATTGTTAGAATCTTCTTTCTTGGTGATGATTGTTTTTATTGTGGAGGTCAAAATTTATTCTTAATGATATATTTGTATAACCTCTAGTTGATCTAGAAAAGATCTACAGTAATCTAATTATTCTAAATACTAAAAGATTAACATTAAAAGAATTTCCACATCAAAATCATGGTATCTCTTTTTGTTGGTTGTTTGATTATTTGTGCTTATTAATTGCCTGAGTAGATCATAGAGATTATTATTGCTTTGCGATATCCTATTTAATTGCAAGAGCAAAAAGAAGTTTGCAATATTATTGTTTGTGATTGTGGTTTTTTTCAATAATTATTACATAAAGGATGAATGCTGCCCCATTCAACTCCCCAATATTGCAAACTCTGGTTTATTCAGATATTGCCTGATTTTTTTATGGGAATTAGCTGGGAGCAGCATATCATTGCCTATTATAAGATCCTAGTTAGGTCAATCACTATTTAATATTTATTTTATTTTATTAATATTTCTTTGATATTTGGATCTCAAAAATATTTTTCATAGTTGCACGTAGCTTTGATAGAGTCAAGATTCCCTTATCTTCTCAAACACCACCATAATGTCCTTAGTTTCTGAATGTAGGAGTTGAATTACACCGAGGATCTAATCTCCTTTACATAGGCTTTGGGTAAAGCCTGAATCATTAGCTTGTTCCCAAGTTTTTATTGAGCCAAATTTTTAGAATTATATGGGGGCAAACTAGAGTTCAAGAATAATCATATACTTTTGTAAAATAAACATTTCTATTGAAAAAAAATAATCATTTCTTGGCTTGTAGTGCTATTGGTTTCTAGTTAACCTTTAACCTTTAAGGGACTTATACTCCTAATTTCTCTTGTATTTCTCTTGTGATATTTGCTCTATGAAACTATCAATATTGATGGTTTTGTCATATATCTATACTTTGGTCAAAGAGTTGGGAAGAAAAATTAATGACAACAACGGTATGAGTTGCTAATGTTAATGTTGAAGTCAAGTGATGATCATAAGATTTTTTTTCTTTCTTTTCTTTCTTTTTTTCTTAATAAGGAGATAGAACCCTAAATCCTTAATTTTGGCCTAGTCAAGGAAATACCATTTTGTCAAGTAAATTTTAATGCATCAATGAGGTCAACTCCTTTGTCCCTGGGGTTAACTCCTAGCCATCCTAAAAATTAAAATCTATACTTTTTCAACTAGTTTCAGTACAAGGGTCGGCTCCTTTCTTTCTAGGATCGACTCCACTAAGTTAGAAGCTTAAAAATCCTTCTTTAATTCCTTTGACTTAGCTTCTCTTGAGGAGATCTTTTTCGAGGATATTGTTTTCAATTTAAACACCTGGAAAGATCTACAACTACTCTTGAAACACATGGTTAGATACATAAATATACTCAAAATTTGGCAATCATTAAAATTAATCATGGGGTTAACAATCTCTTCTTTTTTGATAATGGCAAAACTTTGAGTATATGTACAAAAATAAACTTAATGTGTTTCAACTAATTGGCTAGTATAAAATATGAAGTGAGAATGTACATAAATATAAATACAGACTTCATAAAAGCTCCAATTTAGCTTAAATTTAGATTCTCAGATTTTAAGTATTTTCATGCTTTTTAAAATGATCTAAGATGTCACAAGTATTTCAAGATATTTCAAGAACCTTTAAGTATGAATTTTGCAAGCTCAAGCATAGTATATACTCAATAATTCTTTTCTCCTTTTTTAATAACATCGAAAGGCTCATGGGAAGAATCAAGGAATATCATCAAAATCAATTAAAATTCAGAAAAATATATCAAATTTAGAAAATTTTGATTTAATTTTAAGAGGGTATCAAATTTGAATTTCATGAAATATTTTATGTGAAAATAAATATGTTTGATACCAAACTTATATTGATACCACTCCCTCCCTTTCTAAATGGATTAAATTCAAAATTTTCAAATCAATATTGAGGGATAGAGCTTTTCAAGATATTTCAGTACATTTGATACTATGTAAAGTATATCCAATACCAAATTTTTATTTGATACCATCAATTTAGATTTTCAAATTAGTTAAAAAAGCTTTTCAAAGAATTGAGCAGTAAAGCAAACACATCAAAAGTTTTCAAATTTGATACCAAATTTAACAATTATTCTTTCATTTTCTTAAGAGATTTCACTCAATTAAGCTTTGAAAAGTTATTGTTGACGCAGAATCTGATCATTGTTGGAATCAGCTGGAGCAGTGGTGGACGAGGTCGCCGTTAGAACCTGCAAAATAAAGTCTCATCCGAAGTCGGTGGGGGGTGGCTCCGGTAGGATCCTTCGACGATCAAGTCAGCTCTGGCCAATAGGAATGGAGTGCTCGGGAATGATTTTTGCAGAGCTTAGAGTAGAAGAAAACTTAGAGCATAGAGATCAGAGGTTAGCGATCAGAGGATAGCATATCTGGAGGGTCCTTTTTATAGGCGGAGCTTGATGGTGATAGCTGCAGCTGTCTAATGGTGGGTTGCTCGAGGCTGCATCGGGTTTGATGTGGAGAGGATGGCATCGTCAGGTCGAAAGCGACAGTCATGCCGTCCGACAGTGGTGGGCTGCTTGAGGTCTGGTGGAGCCGCTGTAGCATCGCCTATGGCAGACTGACGGTGATCGTTCGTCCAGCTTTAATAGTCATGGCTCCCAGAAAGTAGGCATTGATCGATGGACTTTGGCATATATCGATTTTAGGAGAGTTCGGCCAAGGGGAAGCTTGGAAGGAGTTCGACCACTGGGAGTTCGAAGGAGCTCGACCGACTGAAGGGACAGCCGCTTGAGGAGTTCGACCGAGGGACGACTATCGAGGAGTTCGATCGCTGGGAGTCGGAAGGAGCTCGACCGACTGAAGGGGCGGTTGCTTGAGGAGTTTAGCTGAGGGACGACCGTTGAGGAGTTTGGCCGTTGGGAGTCCGAAGGAGCTCGACCATTGGGGAGTTTGGCTAAGATCCGACCGCTGAGCAGTTCGGTCGGCCCTAAGAGTTTGGCTAAGATCCATCCATTGAAGCTCTTTCGTAGCTACTGGTTGCATTAGACTGAGCATCGAACTAGACTTCGACAGGAGCGGGGTTTATCCCCAATAGTAGCCCCCCCACTCCCGAGTTTGAAACTCGAAGAAAGGAAGTGCAGAAAAGATGACTGCCGAAGTCTTTTTCTGGGCTCCATGCTGGTTCAGGTTGAAGCTCGAGGAAGATCTCATCTCCAGCTAAAGTTGATGTTGAAGTTGAGGCCCGAGGGAGATCCCATCTCCAACCGAGGTTGAGGTAGGCCTCATCTCCTACGATCGAGGTCGGAGGTCGAGCTCATCGGAGGCGACATTGTCTCCTACAGCCGAGACTGACTCGAAGGAGATCTCTCTTGCAGCCGAGGTCAATACGGGCTCTCGAAAGAGATCCGATCTCTAGCCGAGGTTGGCTCGATCGCTCGGGAGAGATAAGCTCGGTCGCTTGGGAGAGATCTTATCTCTAGCTGAGGTAAGAGATCTTATCTCTAGCCGAGGTTATTGCTCAAGAGAGATCTTATCTCTGGCCGAGGTCGTCGCTCAGAAGAGATCTTATCTTTAGTTGAGGTTGGCTCGGTCGCTTGGGAGAGATCTTATCTCTGATCGAGATTGGCTCGGTCGCTTGGAAGAGATCTTATCTCTAGCCGAGGTAAGAGATCTTATCTCTAGCCGAGGTTGTCACTTGGGAGAGATCTTATCTCTAGCCGAGGTTATCGCGGTCGCTCGGAAGAGATCTTATCTCTAGTCGAGGTTGGCTCGGTTGCTCGGGAGAGATCTTATCTCTGGTCGAGGTAAGAGATCTTATCTCTAGTTGAGCTTATCGCTTGGGAGAGATCTTATCTCTAGTCGAGGTTGTCACGGTCTCTCAGGAGAGATCTTATCTCTGGCTGAGGTTGGCTCGATCGCTCAGAAGCGATCTTATTTCTAGCCAAGGTAAGAGATCTTATCTCTAACCGAGGTCGTTGCTCGAGAGAGATCTTATCTCTGGCCGAGGTCGTTGCTCGAGAGAGATCTTATCTCTAGCCAAGGTTATCGTGGTCGCTCAAGAGAGATCTTATCTCTGGTCGAGGTTAGCTCGATCACTCAGGAGAGATCTTATCTCTAGCCGAGGTAAAGAGATCTTATCTCTAGCTGAGGTTGTCGCTCGGGAGAGATCTTATCTCTGACCGAGGTCGTCTCTCGGGAGAGATCTCATCTCTAGCCGAGGACGTCGCTCGGGAGAAATCTTTTATCTCTAGCCGAGGTTATCGCGGTCGCTCGAGAGAGATCTTATCTCTAGTCGAGGTTGGCTCGGTCGCTTGGGAGGGATCTTATCTCTTGCGATAGAGGTTGATGCGAGCGCTCGCGTTAGGATGAGGTTCTCCTCCTATTCCTAACGGGCTGTCGTCCGTCTCCCCCCATCTCATCTAAGGTGAATGAGGCCTTTGACTTTGCTCACATTAGGATGAGGTTCTCCTCCTATTCCTAACGGACTGTGGGGGCACATACGGACCGTCGTCCGTGCCTCTCCCCCATCTCATTCTTTGTGAACGAGGCCTTCGCTCAGGAGAGATCTTATCTCTAGCCGAGGTTGACTCGGTCGCTTGGGAGAGATCTTATCTCTAGCTGAGGTTGTCAACGATCATTCGAAAGAGATCTTATCTTTGGCTGAGATTGTCCACGGTCGCTCGGAAGAGATCTTATCTCTAGCCGAGGTTGACTTGATCGCTCGAGAGAGATCTTATCTCTAGCCGAGGTTGTTGCTCATGTTAGGATGAGGTTCTCTTCCTGTTCCTAACATGGCAATTATTGACTGCTTCTTTCCTATCATCGCATAGTTTTTGCATCCAAAAATAATATTATTTATTGGGGGAGAATTTTACCGAGGGAGAGTTACTGGCAGTACATCCCCATTGCAGGGTCATGGGGGCATTGTTCCTCCGGGTTTTCTTGGGCAGTGAGGTCCAGGTCAGATGACCTCCTTTATCTCATGCTGGTCTTCTCAATTTGGAGAAAGCTTCTCTTGGCTTTGTCGCTGGGAGATAATGAATCGCCGATGTACCAAGCTCCTCCTCGGGGTAACGTTGATGACGCCGTGAGGCGGCCGACCTTGTCATTTTTGGTTATGGCAGCAGCCTTGGCCGATCTTCTGCTTTAAGCTGGCATTGAGGGAATTTACTCAGCCGCCCCTTTCTGATGAGCTCCTTAATTTCATCTCGGAGCTGGATGCATTCCTCAGTGTCGTGGCCGTGGTCGCGATGGTAGAGGTAGTACTTGCCATGATTGCGCTTATTTGGGGGAGACCGTAATCCTTCTGATCTTGGCAACTGGCTCTCAACTTCGAAGAGAATCTGAGTTCGAGGAGCGTTGAGGGGGGCGTAGTCGCGAAACCTTTCGAGAGGAGGACTTCTTCGCACCCTTCTGTCGGGGCTTCCTCGGTGGCGAGCTTGAAAAGTTCGGGCCTTGCTTGCATTGGAGAGGTCATGAGCGTGGCCGAACTTCCTATGGAACCTTCTATGGGAGAACTTCATGTCCCTTTATCGAGGCTTCCTTAGAGTCATACTCGAGAGGGAGTTCAGCCTCGCTTGCGCCGAACTTCATTCTGATGATGAGCTTTGAGGGAGAATTCGGTCTTGCTTCCATCGAACTTCATTCCGATGATGAGCTTTGAGGGGGAGTTCGGCCTCGCTTGCATCGAAGTTCATTCCGCTTTTCCGCAAAACCTTCTATGGGAGAACTTCATGTCCCTTATTCGGGGCTTCCTTAGAGTTATGCTCGAGAGAGAGTTTTGGCCTCGCTTGCGTCGAACTTCATTTCGATGATGAGCTTTGAGGGGGAGTTCGGCCTATGCTTCCACCGAATTTTCATTCCAATGATGAGCTTCGAGGGGAGTTCGGCCTTGCTTGTGTCGAAGTTCATTCCGCTTTCCCACGAAACCTTCCATGGAAGAACTTCATATCCCTTTGTCGGGGCTTCCTTAGAGTCATGCCCGAGAGGGAGTTCGGCCTCGCTTGCGTCGAACTTCATTCCGATGATGAGCTTTCAGGGAGAGTTCGGCCTTGCTTCCATCGAACTTCATTCCGTCTCCTTGTGAAACCTGCGGGAGAACTTCATGCCCTTTTGTCGGAGCTTTCTTAGAGTCATACTCGAGAGGGAGTTCGGCCTCGCTTGCACCGAACTTCATTTCGATGATAAGCTTCGAGGGGGAGTTCGGCTTCGCTTCCACCGAAGTTCGTTCCGCCCTCCTTGTGAAACCTTCTACGGGAGAACTTCTGTTCCCGTTTCTTCTTCCTAAGGGTGATTGGTATGCCCAAATGCTCTTTCTTAAGGCTGGTTCCTCGCATCCTCATGATGGGTTTGCTGACAAAGTCTCTGCCAGAGGTTGTCGCACGGCCTGCATCATCTTGGTGGGGCCGCGAATCCAACCAGCAGGTTGAACTGCTCTACATCTGTGGTGGCTTCGGATGGAGCTTGGGCTGCAACGGGAGCAGATGGACCTGGCGCGCAGGATACCGATCGTCGAGTCGAAGCTCTCCTGGAGGCATTTTCTCTTTGGAACAGAACTCTAGTGAGGAAGAAGAGAGATCTCCGGAGAGGGAAGAGAGAAATCATCGTCGAGCAATCCTTTAAGAATAAGGGAACCTTGGAGGTTTGGGGTTGTCCTTCCTCTAGCGCCAATCTGTTGACGCAGAATTTGATCATCGTCGAAATCAGCTAGAGCAATGGTGGATGAGGTTGCCGCTGGGACCTGCAAAACAAAGTCCCATCCGGAGCCGATGGGGGGTGGCTCCGGTAGGACCCTCCGACGATCAAGTCAGCTCTGGCCAATAGGAATAGAGTGCTCGAGAATGATTTTCGCAGAGCTTAGAGTAGAAGAGAACTTAGAGCATAGAGATCAGAGGTTAGCAATCAGAGGATAGCATATCTGGAGGGTCCTTTTTATAGGCGAAGCTTAATGGTGACAGCTGCAGCTGTCTGATGGCAGGTTGCTCGAGACTACACCGAGTTTGATGCGGAGAGGATAGTGTCATCAGGTCGAAAGCGACAGCCATGCCGTTCGACAATGGTGGGCTGCTCGAAGTTTGGTGGAGCCGCTGTAGCATCACCTTTGGCAGACTGATGGTGACTGTTCATCCAGCTTTAATAGCCATGGCTCTCAGAAAGCAGGCATTGATTGATGGACTTCGGCATATATCGATTCCAGAAGAGTTTGACCAAGGGGAAGCTCGGAAGGAGTTTGGTCGCTGAGGAGTTCGACCGTTTGGAGTCTGATGGAGCTCGATCGGTTGAAGGAATGGCTGCTTGAGGAGTTCGATCGAGGGATGACTGCCGAGGAGTTCGGCCGCTGGGAGTTCGAAGGAGCTCGACCGACTGAAGGGATGGCCGCTTGAGGAGTTCGATCGAGGGACGACCGCTGAGGAGTTCGGCCGTTAGGAGTCCGAAGGAGCTTGGCCACTGGAAAGTTCGGCTAAGACTCAATCGCTGAGCAATTCGGCCAGCCCTAAGAGTTCGGCTAAGATCTGTCCGCTGAAGCTCTTCCGTGGCTATTGGTTGCATTAGGTTGAGCATCGAACTAGACTTCGGCAGGAGCGGGATTTATCCCCAACAGTTATGTATCGAAAATGTATCATAGACAATATTAGAGTAGAAATAATTTTATAAAAAAATTCTTAATGCACAAAAAAAATGTGTGAAATCTTCATATGTTTGAATGACTTGGAAAAAGATTTAAATGATATCAAGTTTGACATTCATTTCATGGAGTGAAAAAATTATCACCAATTCAACCTAACTCCAAAATTTGTAAAATTGATATGTGAAATATTCATCATTATGAGTTTCAAATTTCAATTTGTTTGAAGCAAAAATATGTTTAAAGAAAAAATCACTTTAACTCCAATTAGTTATCAAAAGGTTTTGGCAATCAAATCAAGAAAATTAAGAAAATAGAATAAACACAAGAGTGATCAATTTAAGAAAACTAAAAAATAATTGGTTGGAAATTTTTGGATTAATATTTAAGTTCAATAGTGTTTCCAATCAAATCAAGGTGGTTAATTTTCAGGAAATATTTATTATTTTGTTTGTAAAGATAAAACTAGAAGATTCATCACATGATATTTTTCTCCCTCTCTTTTTCATAATTCTTGTAGAATAGATTTTAACTTTTAGATTTATTCTCCCCCTTTTTCTTTCAAGTTAGGCACTTTTAATTTAGACCACATTAATCTTTAATTAACATCAAATTAGTAATCAATTTATCTTAAATAATTTCTTCTCTTTATATCAAGATATTTTCAATCAAAAATATCTTTTATAAGTAAAAATTTTACTTTCTCCCTTATCTCTTCCAAACAAAGTTATTTTAAAGATTAAGCAAGCGTCAATTGAGTGAATTAAGAATCAAATTAAGAATTCAATTGATTTAGATTTTTTAAAAAAAATTTTCAATCAAGCACAACATTCACTCAAGTAGACACATATTGACCAAAAGATTGCTTTTCATTAATTTCAAAAAGAGATTTATATAAGTTGTTTACAATGATAACATCTAAAAGTCCAAACAAAATATGCCATATAGACCTATCAAAAAGATGATTGCTAGGGTAAGCTAAAGTTCTATAGAGCATGTCCTAGCATCCTAACAAAGGCTTTAGAGCCTCTAGAACTAAGTCTAGATTGAGAAGGTGAATATGATCCGGCATCTCTAGATGGCTGGTCTGAAATGTCTGCCCTCATAGTAGAAACCTCCTGTATCGATCATGTAGCCTCCCATCTCATGTCCTGGATGATCCAATCACCCTCCTATCTCATCAAAGCTACATCCTCTTTAAGCAGTGAGATAGCCTCTGAAGTAAGTCATTGAATCTCTAAGTTGACTACTAAAATAATCCTCGAGGAGACCCTCTCAACCAGTAAATCCTCATCCAGTAAAGTAGATGGTCTATCTAATGCCTCTGAATGGTCAATTTTAGTCTGCTCTGCTAGTATTATTAGTGCTGCTGGCTCCTCCATCTGAATGTCTACTGTAGGAACTATCTCATGAGCCACAACTAGATTATCTGCCTAAGCTTGAGCCCCTTGCCGGATCCAATGAACATCTTGTCTCTCAAAACCCATGCAGCACAATGAGTGCTTGTTGTAAATGTTAGTGTGCATAAGGGCTCGGGTGGTCTCTTCATCGAGGTCCACCTTATGCTCCTGAAATACTAGAGTCAATGTTATCCTATAGGATAGAGATGTCCTTGATCTCCTTGTTATGTCCTCAATAAGTCTGATGATTAGGGCTAGTAAGTTTAAGGGAATTTCTCTAATCATATGATACATGAAAGAAACATCTCGGCCTGACACAAAATTAAATCTACCAGTCTTAGGAAAGAAAATTTAGTTCGTCATATGGTGTAGGAGGCGCATCTCAATAGATAATCTATTAGCACTCACTTTCTCTATATCACTAATATTCTCTCTTTCTAAAATGTACTTAAGTCCTTTAGATTTTTTTTCAAATTTTTCTATTAAGCTTCTTTTAGCTCTCATTCTTAAATTTTCTCCCCAATTTCTTAATGTTGGTACCAAATCTGATCATCGCCGAAGGAGCGCTAGAGTCAAAGAAGACGAGATCATCGTCGGTGACCTACAAGACAAGTCTTGTCCAGAGTCTAGGATGGGTGGCTTTGGCAAGATCCTCCGACGATTAAGTCAGCTCTTTTGGCCAACAGAAATGAACTACTCAGTAGAGAAAGTTACAGAATATCGAGAAGAAGAAGAGGGCTTGAAAAAAATATATCTGGAGGGTCTCTTTTATAGCCCAGAGCTTGTAACAAACTGATAGTGACAGCTGCAACCGCTTGATAGTGGGATGTTCAGAGCCACGTGGGATTGTTATGGAGAGTGATGTCCGTTATTATGACATGCTGGTCTGTTGGAGATCCAACAGCTAGAGTTCGGATGAGGTAGTTACAGATGATGAAGGACTCTTAGGCGTTATTATTTTGAAGGAGTTTGGAGGCTCTCAGGATTGACCGTATGCTAGCTTTTATTTGCTATATTGAAGGTGTACGTCGTGGTCCTTTTAGATGGTTGGAAAGAATTCGGTCAGAAGAGAAGTCCGACAGGGGTTCAATCGGTGAAGAAGTTTGGAAGACATCCAACTGAAAGAAGTCCGACTGTGAGGGGTCCACCTAGCCTGAGCACTGACTGATGGCCACAATAGGTAAGCATGATTGAAACACTGATCTCTGCCATTCATTTGAGGTTCGATCACTTTTGGAGTTGCTCACTGGTGAATAAAGATAAAGCGCTGAAGTTCATCTAGGGATAGTTTGGAAGAAGCTCAGCGGCAGAAGGAATTTGGCTAAGATTCTACCAAAAAAAGAGGAATTCAAGAAAGTTCATCCAAGTGGGGCCACACAGACTATCGAAAGGAGATCGACTGGATGGGATGCATAGGAGCCAGAGACTTGGCTGATTCTCTAGGGCAGAAGTATTGACTGTTCAAGCTCGTCTGGATAATGAATCTACAACGTCCTGTTGAATCTAAAATCAATCTTCCCAGCCAATCAGATTCTGTCCATAGTGTTGGCGGTCGGCCATCTCGAAATGATTTAGAGTTCAAATACTCCTATGGGTTGAGGTTTGATTTTTATAGCTGCAATCAGACGGAACTGATTAAGAGTCAGAGTCTTAGCTGAACTTCGACAGATGTGGATTTATCCCCAACACTAGTTTTCCTACTCTTGAGTTTGAAGTTCGAAGGGTGGTAGTAAAATGGAGACCGCCGAAGTTTGGTGGATTTTTTTTAACCCTATTAGGTTTCCCACATCTAGGTTTGATGGAAAGTTTTGGCTTTTACCGAACTGGCATCAAAGCTTCGTAAATGCACGATGATCCAAAAAGATGTTTTTTGAATTCTCCATCAGAAGTTTGCTCGAAGTACAATGCTATTAAAGATCTGCCTGTTGGAAGCTTTCTATCATGATGAGTGGGACACAAGTCGACCAGAGATCGGCTAGAGGAAATCAGCAATCATAACTATCTTAGGACTCCAGGGGCTACTTAAACCTGCCTTCCTCCTCTGAGTCCTTCTAAAATCTTCATCTCCTTCCTTTGGTTCTCCTCTCCATTTCGAGCGAGGGTTCAGGCTTCTTCCTCTATTTTCCTTGGTTTTTGATGCACCTTCCTTTGATTTTTGCTTCATTCATCATCTCCTTATTCTTCCCAGTCGATTTAGGTCAGCTCTCCAATACTTTTTTGGATTATCTCTGCACTCTTTGTTTTCTCACTCTTTTTATTTTTGTCGAAGTTTAAACACCTTATTTTTTTTGATTTTTGGGGCGATTCCTTGATTTTACCTCGATCCAAATGTCTAGCGAGGAATCTTGGTCGACTTATTCTGGGAGCCCAGCCCCTCTAACCTTAGTGAACCTGCCTCCTGAGGAGGCCAAACCCTTGGGATCGGCCCATCCTTTTGTGCCTGTGACCATCTCTGGTAGACTTCGGCCCGATGATCTTTTCTTAGCTAGGATTCGATTTGGGATTCCTCCTAAGTATGAGCTTGAACTCTCTGGGCTCGATGACCAAGCTTGCTCACCCCCTTCCAATCGAATCTGCCTATATGTCAAAATCTTTTGGGTCAGGCTTAGGTTATCCCTACCTCCTTTCGTAGCTAACCTATTTAGGTTTCTTAATATTTTTCTTGTTACCATGGCACCGAACTCCTTTAGATTCATCACAGGATTTCTCTCTCTATGCACCATGGTGGGTGTCCAACCTACCATTTTCTTATTTCATAATTTTTTAATCTTTAAACATCATCCCACCACCAAGGATTGGTGGTATGTGTCTCCATAGTTCAGTAGGAAGAGACTGCTCAAAGGTGCTCCTTCCTTCGTTCATGACTGGAAGAAGGAATTCTTCTTCATTTTTCATCCCTCCCTAGGATTAGGGCTTCCTCCATGGGGCGAGGTAAGAGAATCGATCTATCGAGCTCTCAAGCTAGAAAGTGAGGTTTGGAGTTCGTTCGATAAGCTGAAGTTCTTTGACACTCCATCAATCCCTAGACTTCTGGATGAGCAGACCTTGTTCAATTTTGAACTCAATCCTCTTAACCCAATAGGTAGTTTTTCATATTCAGCTAGCTAGATGGTATTTATTCTTTTGATCTTCTAACTTTATCTTTATAGAAATGACTTCAAAGGAATGGAATCGCTTGACGATGGAAATCCTGATCCTTAAAAGGAAGGGCTGTTCTTCCGACGAATCACAGAAGAAGGCTCGGACTGGAGAGTCAAGCCAGGCCATACCAATTCGATCTATGCCAGCCCTTGAGCCCATCATTATCACATCGAGCCTGGTTCTATCTGATGAAGCCGCCCCTCTTGCTTTTGTTCGGCAAGAGGAAGTTGTGGTGAGGAAGAAGAAAAGGGCCATCCACAAGAAGGTCGGACAGAAGGCCAAGGGCTCCAAAGAAGAGGATCTTAGCCAAGAATAGGGTTCCCTAGACGATCGAGAGGTCATCTAGTCGCTGATGGAGGGGAGCGTCCTTCCCCACATCAAAGAAAGGATGTGCCAGAAGGATGACGTCGAGAGGTTCGATGAGTCCTTTATCGCCTTCCTGGAAGAAAGTGGCTTCTTCTGATTCTGGCTTCATGCTCTTCAGACTTTAAAGTTGGAATCTTTTAGGATTCTAACTCACTTTTTATTTTGCAGTTGGGATACTACCTTTTTGCCCACTTTGAGATGGCAAACCAAAATCAGGCCAAAGCTTCCAAAGCCTTGGAGGAAGCCCATGCAGAAGTTGTGAATGCTCGGGCTGAGGCCGACATTCTAAAGATCGCCTCGGAGACCCATTCGTTTGAAGTAGAATGCCTTCAAAAAGAGTTAAGAGAGGAGCACGGCAAGATGGTGAGGCCTAGGGCTAAGCTAGCTCTAGAGAAGGAGAAGAAAAGGAAGGCACAGGAGGTGTTTAATGCCACCATGGAGAAGGCCGTGCAAGACTTCAAGTCCTCCAAGGATATGGAGGATATCAAAATAGCCTTCACCCAGGAAGCCTTCTTAGAAGGGTTTCAGGTTTGCTTGGGGTGGATCGTTGAGAACTTTCCTGACATCGATCTAGACCTCTTCCTAGAAGAGCTAGAGAATAGAGCTGGCCCTTCACATGCTGATGCTGAGATTGCCCCAACCGCCGATGCCGTTGAAGCTACCCCAGTAATTCCATAATTTGCAGGTGCAGCGTTCGAGCCTGTCTGTGAACCAGAGATGGCCGAGAATGTCCTAACCTCTCTAGTGGGCGAGCTACCCAAGGTCTAAACCTTTGACATCTATGTACTTTTCTCTCTTTTTTTTTGATGTACTAAAAATATTTGAAGTAATGAAAGCAAATCTCTCTTTTTCTTTACATCCTACATTGCACGTGATTCAGAATGCCTCCGATAACCAGGGCCATGACCCCCATTCTCTGATTGATGCCGACCCCTTGCCTTAGGGAGTTTCGTTCAAGTCTTTGATAAGGGGTTTGAAGAAAGAAGTTCATCTTTTAAGAAAAAAGTTGAAAAAGGTTGAGGCCGACCTTTAGTCCTCTCAAAAGAATGCTTTCGAGGTGATCAAAGAGATCACTCACCTCCATGACTTGCACATGAAGGACGCGGCGAGCTTCAGCATTCGAAAGAATAGCATTGAGAAGGAGATCATCAGACTCAAGAGAAATGTCAACAATAAATCTTGGGCACTGACGGCGAAGATCAGTTTTCTTGAAGTCGACCTGAAAGAGGCTAGAAAAAAAATCTATCTCCTAGAAGGAAGCTCGCCATGGTCCATTGACAAGGTTCGGTATGACTGGGACTGGTCAAAAAGGTTCTCCTAGCTATGAAGCAGCTGTAAGATATTGAGGGCTGGCATAATAGCTACCGAGTGATCTGGGTGGGGAAGATGTTCAGGCATGAAGGCGAGCTCAAGGCTACTAGAGATGAAGTAGCTTATCTTCAGAAATGGTTGCACAGTAGTCAAAAAGCTAGCACGAGTGATGAGTTGGAGGAGATCACCTCCTTGAAGAGGACCATCGATGAGCTTTCAGAGGCAGTTGGGATGGAGAAGGCCGAGGTTCAATAGCTGAAGCTTCAGCTCACCTATGAACATCGGGCTGTCGAGGATGCAGAGGTCAAGTTTGAAGTTTTGAGGAGACAGCGATGAAAGCTTTAGGATAAGTTTTAGCTTGCCAACAAAATGTACGTAAATGGTCTCTACAAGAAGAAGGAGCTCAAGGAGGAGATCTTTAGGCTAAACCAAGCCTTGATGATGGCTGGGGTCGGCAGCCCAAAGTCTGAGGAGTCTGGTCTGTCTTAGAGCTTCGACCTCTTTCCATTTTTTTTTCTTTCTTTCAGTGCAATCGACCTTGTCGACCTATGTTTTACTTGTAATGAACCTATTTTTGTTTTGCATAAATTTGAGGCTTATTTGTGGCCTTACCTTTTTTATCTCATTTTTTTCAATTTTATCTTCTCATGAAATGCTTGTTATGGATGTCGAACTAGGACCTCTTCTGCAAATCAAGATAGGATTCTGCCTTTCGTATTTAACGTAGTCAGATTGTTGTAGAAAAAATGTGTAGGGATTCTTGGTCGAGCTTCTTTTTTCTCCTTATCTTTGGTCAATGAGGTTTCAAGTTTTGCTCATATTAGGATGAGGCCTTCCTTCTATACCTAACATGGCTTGTGGGGGCACGTTAAGGGTCATTGGTAGGGCCTCTCTCCCATCTCGTCTTAGTTTAACGAGGCCTTCGACTTTGCTCACATTAGGATGAGGTTCTTCTTTTGTTCCTAATGGACCGTAGGGATATATTAGAGCCGTTGATAGAGCCTCTCCTCTCATTCCATCTTAATTTAATAAGGCCTTCAACTTTACTCACATTAGGACGAGGTTCTCCTCCTATTCCTAATGGACTGTAGGAGCACATTAGGACCATTGGTAGGACCTCTCCTCTCATCTCATCTTAGTTCAATGAGGCCTTCGACCTTGCTCACGTTAGGACAAGATTCTCCTTCTATTCCTAATGAGCTGTAGGAGCACATTAGGGCCATTGGTAGGGCCTCTCCCCTCATCTCATTTTAGTTCAACGAGGCCTTCGATCTTGCTTGCGTTAGGATGAGGTTCTTCTTCTATCCCTAACGGGCCACTTCAGGTTGCTTTAGAGAGTTATTTATCATTACATAATTTTTGTGCCAAGAAGTAATGATGTTTAAATAGAAAAATTTTATTGAAAGAAAGTCACTGGTAGTACATTCTTAAGTTTTCTAAATTTTAAGGTCCTTCGAGTTCCATCAAGTGATAAATTTCGGACCGAACGACCTCCTCTATCTTATATGGACCTTCCTAATTCAGGGCTAGCTTTTCTTGATCTTAAGGCTACGAAATGGATGCTCATCGAAGCACCAAGTCTCCCACTCTGAATGCTTTATTTTTTACTTTGGAGTTATAGTATCTAGCTACTCTTCGTCTGTAGGTTGCCATCTAAACTTGGGCTTCTTCTCTTTTTTCTTCCAATAGATCGATATTGATTTTGAGGTCCTATGAGTTATGCTGCTCATTGAAGGCTACAACCCATACTGACGAAAGTTTGAGCTCGATTGGGATGACTGCCTCCATTTCAAAGATCAGGGCGAATGATGTTTCTCCAGTCGATAGTCTTCGAGTAGTTTGATACGCCCAGAGGACGTGGTAGAGTTCATCCATCCAAGTCCTCCTCGCTCTTTCAAGCCTTGCTTTGATGCCCTACAGTAAAATTCTATTGGTCACCTTTGCTTCACTATTTGCTTATGGATGGGCCACTGATGTGAAGTGATGGAAGATGTTTAGATCTTCGCAGAACTCAGCAAACCTCATTTCAGCAAACTATCGCCCGTTATCTATTATGAGAGTTTGGGGTAGACCAAACCAGTAGATGATTGACTTTCAGACGAAGTTCTGTACCTTGGCCTCAGTAATTTTTGCCAATGGTTCGATCTCAATCCATTTGGTGAATAGTCGATCACAACCAGGAGGAACTTTCGTTGCCCGGATGCCATTGAAAAAGGGCCAAGTATATCTATTTCTTATTGCACGAATGGCCAGAGTGCGCTTAGTGGAGTAAGCTCGGAGGCCGACTGTCTTTGTATATTTGCATTTCTCTAATAGCAGTCATATTTCTTAACATACTCTATAGAGTCATGGTATAAAGTTGGCCAATAGTATCCCTACCGAAGTAGTCTTTGTGATATGGATCTGACCCCTACATGACTTTCATAAATTCTCTCATGCACTTTCCATAATGCAAAGTTGGCCTCTGAAGATCGAAGGCATCTCAAGAGCAGTAGAGAATACGATCTTTTATACAGTTTGCCTTCATATAGAACATACTGAAAAACTTGATTTCTGAGTTTTTGGGCTTCTTTCTAATCATGAGGAAGAACTCCATCCTTAAGGTAGGCAACTAGCAGATCAATCCAGCTCAGCTCGTGCTCAACTTGCAGAACAGACTGCGACTCCTTCGAGCTTGGACACTTTAGAATTTCAAAAAATACTTCTTTGGATAGTTCGATTGAGGCTAAAATGGCCAACTTAGAGAGAAAGTCGGCTCTTGTATTTTCCATCCTTCGAATTCATTGAATGCTAAAACTATTGAAGGCCGAAGCTAAGTTTTTTACTTTCTCAAGATACTTCATCATGCTTTCCTCCTGGACTTCATAGTTGCTGCTAACTTATCCGATCACCAACTGGGAATCACTAAAAACTTGGAGCCGATCTGCCTTTAACTCTTTTGCTATTTTTAACCCAGCAATCAGAGCTTCATATTCGACTTAATTATTAGTTGCAGAAAATTTAAAGTATAGTGCATATTTGGTGACGACTCCCTCGGGGTTAACTAAGACCAATACCGCACCTGCTCTAGCAGCGGTGGATGAACCATCCACATACAAGATCTAAAAGCCTTCAAAAAGGTCAGCACTCTCTTTGGGGTGGCTCGACTACAACTACAGAATGCTGGTTTCATACCGTTCAGGCTCGGCTTCATCTGAAATGATGCATTCTACTATAAAATTTGCTAATATTTGAGCTTTGATCAATAGTCAGGGTCGATAATTGATGTCAAACTCTGTAAGCTCGATTGTCCATTTTGCAATTCTTTCAGAGGTATCCGTTTGATAAAGAACTATTTTAATTGGTTGATCCATGAGGACAGTTATGGTGTGCCCTTGAAAGTAAGGTCAGAGTCTTCTGGCAGCAATTAGAAGAGAGTATGTTAATTTTTCTAATTTAGAGTACCTGATCTCTGTATCCCTCAGGACTCAGTTTATGTAGTAGATCGATCACTGTACTTTCACTTCCTCCTTGATCAGGACTGCTGCCAGGGCTACTGAGAAGACTACTAGGTACAAGAATAATTCTTCTCTGAACTTAGGCTTTACCAGTAGTGGGGACGAGCCAAGGTAGTTTTTAAACTCCTCGAATGTCTGTTGCATTTCATCATCCAGTAGAAGCTCTTTGGCTATTTGAGAACTTGAAAGAAGAGCATGCATCATTCGATCGATCTTGAGATGAAGCGGTTTAGGGATGCCACATTTTCAATCAAGCACTGAACTTTCCTGATTATTCTTGGAGTGGTCATCTTCTGAATAGCCTGAATTTTTTCTAGATTTGCCTCAATCCCATGCCTCAACACCATGATCTTAAAAACTTTCCTGAGATTACACCGAAGGTGCATTTGGTCGGATTTAACTTCATCTTGTACTTTTTAAGTGTGCTGAAGGTCTCTTCAAGGTCGGTGATGTGATTTATTGAAGTCTGGCTCTTGACGAGCATGTCATCTATGTACACCTTCATGTTTCGACTGATCTGCTTCTTGAAGATTTTATTGACCAAGCGCTGGTATATTGCCCCTACATTCTTAGGTCCAAAAGACATAACTTTGTTAACAAAAGCGATTTTCTCCTCATCCTCTAGTGCCATCCAAATTTGGTTATAGCCAAAAAAGGTGTTCGTAAAGATGAGGAGCTCATGGCCCGAGGTTGCATCCACCTACTGATCAATCTTGGATAGGGGATAGTTATCTTTTGGGCAAGCTTTGTCTAGCTTCTTGAAGTCTATATACATCCTCCACTTGTCGTTCGCCTTTTTGACAAGCACCATGTTTGAGATCCAGCTTGGATAGTTAACTTTCCAGATGAATCCAGCCTTGAGGAGCTTGTCGACTTCTTCCATAATTACTTTCTAACTCTCTAGAGCATGGTTGCGCATCTTCTCATTTACTGGCCAACACCTACGATCAGTAGCCAGCCGATGCTCCATGATCTTGGCATCGATTTTTGGCATATCCATTGGAACCCAAGCAAAGACATCTGCGTTCTTTCGAAGGAAGGCGATGAGTTGCTCTCGAACCTCATTCCCCAAGTTGGAATCGATCTATACAATGTGCTCCACATTTTCATCATTCAATGGGACGAAAATGAGGTCTTCCATAGGCTCACTTCACTCCTCTATAAGATCATCGCGGACATCCAACCCAGCAATAAGACAAAGGTTAGATCGGGTATTTTTCTATAAGGCAATGGAGTAACAATGCCTTGCTAAGGCCTGGTCTTTCCTAATCTCTCTAATTTCACAGCTCGTCAGGAACTTCACCTTTAAATAATAAGTTAAGACTACAGCTCGGAGTGCATTCAAACCAGATCAGCCAAGAATAGTATTATAGGTAGATGGAGCTTTTACGACTAGAAAATTGACCTACACTTTAGCCAGTTTTGGGCGTTGTCCTATAGCTACAGTCAGAGTTATTGTGCCCTCAACTAGCATGGCATCGCCAGTGAAGCCTACCAATGAGGAGTTCATAGGTCCTAAGTGATTATTAGATAAAGATATTTTTGAGAAAGCATCATAAAATAAAATATCAGCAGAGCTTCCATTATCTACCAAAATGCGGCATACATCATAGCCAACAATGTTTAAAGAGATTACAACTATGTCATTGTACGGGAATCGAACTCCTTAGGCATCCTCGTTGGTGAAAGCGATGTGCTCCTCAGTTCTCTGCCTCTTCCTAGGCTCTGCTGATGCTCTAGCCTCTCCTCATCGAAGTCTCCCAGAGATGGTGTTGATGATGCCGAGGGGTGGCCGATTTGCCTGCTGCTTCTTCCTTGGTGGTTCCAATTGCGGTAGTGCCTTTGGCCGATCCTCCTACCTTTCAGATCGATGCTGCAGGAATCGATCGAGCCTCACCTGATGAGCTCCTTGATCTCATCTTGGAGCTGAATGCATTCTTCAGTATCGTGATCGTGGTCATGATGATAGAGATAGAACTTATTTGGGTTGCGTCTATCAGGATGGGAGTGCATCCTCTCTAGCCTTGGCAGCTGTTCCTTAATCTCCATCAGTACTTGGGTTTTCGGAGCGTTGAGAGGGGCATAGTTATGAAACCTTCGGAGGGGGGAGCCCCATCGAGCCCTTCTGTCAGGGCTTCCTTACTTCCAAGCCCGGAGAGAAGTTCGAGCTCGTTTGCACTCAAGAAGAGTTCGAGAGCACAGCTGAGCTTCACTCAACTTTTCTTCGTCAGTGGGCCTATCTGGCTCGTCCATTCGCCGCTCTCCAGCAGGTTCATTATCCTTGGCCTAGAAGGCCTCTTCCACCCGGGCATATCCTTCAGCCCGAGCCAGCATATCGGCAAAATTCCTAGGATACTTCTTCTTTAGAAAAAATAGCAGATTGTTCTTCTGAAGGCCACCCTTTAGTATGGTCATCGCAATAGATTGGTTCAGATTTCGAACCTCCAGCATAGCAGCATTAAAGCGGTTGATATAAGCTCAAATGGACTCTCCCTCTTGCTGCTTGATGTTGATGAGAGATTTCGAGCCTCACCTGGGACATCGGTTGTTGATAAAATAAGCCACAAACTGATGGCTCATTTGATCAAAAAGGAAGATGGTATTCAGTTTGAGGGCCAAGTATCAATTTTTGACGGTCCCTTTCAAAATAGATGGGAAAGCTTGGCACAGGATGGTGTTGGACGTGCCATAAAATAGCATCATTATCCGAAAGGCCTCCAGATGGTCAATTAGATTGGAGGTCCCATCGTAGCTCTCAAATTAGGAGAGCTTAAAGTTTGGTGAGATTGGTTCCTGCATAATGCAGTGAGAGAAAGGAGGATCGGTACAGATATCATTACCGTGGGAGGGGGGGTTGCATGGTGGAGTTCTTCGATCCGTCGGTTTATCTCTTACAGTTTTTAGTCTAGAAGATCCACTCGATCATGGATCTCCAAGGTTTTCTCAACTGAACAGGGGCAAAGTCCTCCTAGGAGTAAAGTCATGATCAGAGCAGGAGCTCTCAGCCCTCTGCTTCTCCTTTTCGAAGGTCACCAGTCGGCTAGCCCAAGTCATCTATCCCCAGACCGGATCATGGGGCTCTAGAGAAGCCTGCTCTAGCTAAATTGGCACCAGAGGCTACTACTGCTGCTGCATGGCCTACACTACTTTCGTGAGGCTGCAAACCTATTGGACTAGCAAGTTGAACTGCTCCACATCCATCATTGCTGCAAATGAAGCTTGAGTTGCTGGGGATGAAATAGGATGGGTAGATCTGGATGGGATCTGATCGTGGAGGCCATTGACCATCGGATAGAAGATTTTCTGGAAGGCATCTTTTTCAAAAAGGACTTTGGATGAGAAGAAGAGATTTTTCTATTGAGTACTCCTTCAAGAATAAGAAAACCTCAGAAACAGAGGGTGCTCTTCCTCTAGCACCAATCCTGTTGGTGCAAAATCTGGTCGTTGCCGAAGGAGCGCTGGAGTCAGAGAAGATGAGGTCACCGTCGGTGACCTGCAAGACAAGTCTCTCCAGAACCTTGGATAGGTGGCTTTGGTAAGACCCTCCAATGATCAAGTCAGCTCTTTCAGCCAATAGAAATGGAGTACTCAGTAGAAAAAGTTACAGAGTATCGAGAAGGAGAAGAGAGCTTGGGAAAAATGTATCTAGAGGGTTTTTTTTATAGCTTGAAGCCTGTAATAAACTGATAGTGACAGTCGTAACTGCTTGGTAGTGGGGTGTTTGGGGCCACGTGGGATTTATTATGGAGAGTGGTGTCCGTTGTCATAACGTGCTCGTCTGTTGGAGATCCAACAGCTGGAGTTTGAATGAGATAGTTGCAGGCGATGAAGGACTCTTGGGCATTATTATTCTAAAGGAGTTCAGAGGCTCTCAGGATTGATCGTGTGTTGACTTTTATTTGCTATGTTGAAGGTGTTTGCCATGGTCCTTTTAGATGGCTGGAAGAAATTCGGCCAGAAGAAAAGTTCGATAGGGGTTCGACCGATGAAGAAGCCCAGAAGACATCCAACTGAAAGGAGTCTGGCTGTGAGGGGTCCGCCTAGGCTGAGCACTGACTGATGGCCGCAATAGGCAAGCATGATTGAAATACTGGTCTCTACTATTCATTTGAGGTTCGGCCACTTTCGGGGTTGCTCACTGGTGAATAACGATAAAGCACTGAAGTTCATCTAGGGATAGTTCAAAAGAAGCTCAACGATTGGAGGAGTTTGATTGAGATTCTGCCAGAAAAAGGAGAATCCAAGGAAGTTCATCCAAATGGAGCCACATAGGCTATCGGAAGGAGATCGACTGGATGGGATGCACAGGAGCTAGGGACTTGGCCGATTCTCTAAGGCAAAAGTATTGACTGTTCAAGCTCGTCTGAAGAAGAAATCCGCAATGCCCTATTGAATTCGAAATTGGTCTTTTCAATCAATCAGATTTTGTCCACAGTGTTGGAGGTCGGCCATCTCGAAATGATTCAGAGTTCGAATACTCCTGTGGGTTGAGGTTCGATTTTTATAGCTGCAATCAGACGAAACTGATTAAGAGTTGGAGTCTTAGCTGGACTTCGGCAGGCATAGATTTATCCCTAACACTTAAAATCATACATAATTAGTATGCCCATAAATTTAGATTCTGTTACCCCACTTCCACCTTTCAAATTAGAGTAAAATTCTCATACTAGGATGGGATAGGTCAATGTCTTCAAGGAATAAAAAAATTCCCATCCTGGTCTTTTCAATTTCTCCCCAAAATTAAATTCATTCTTCTTAAAAAATCCAAAATCAATATTTCTACCTATGGGGACAATGCAGAAAGCAACTATAGACCATAAAGGACTAACCCACGAGGAGGAAGGGGTTGTTGGTGGTAGAAAAGGTGCTGCTGATAGTGGAGATAGTGCTGCCAGTGAAGGAGAAGGACTTCTCTGCTTTGCATGGTACTAGGAGCGACATTCACATATGGGAGAAGGCATGGGAGAGGAGCTAGGGTTCCAAATTCGCATGCAGGGTCGTCTCTCTCATTGGGCTACCCACTTCATGCGAATCATCAACACCAAATCACCAAAAATGGGAAGGAATTTGGAAGGAGAAGGGATGAATTTGATGGTGGAGTGCTTGGAGGAGAGGTTCGGTTCAAAATACAAAAGATAGAAAGAACAAAAAAAGGGGATGGCTCGGGTTTCAAAAGCCTAACCCAAAAAATAGGTCGACTCCTTTTGGAAACAAGTCAACACATTCGGAGGGATCGACTCCAGTATAACTAGGGTCGACTCCTTCACAAAACTATTCTAGATTGCTCTTCAACCCATGGGTTGACACTACTGAATTTTGAGTCGACCCCTTGATATAGAAATAGTTCAAAGAAGTTTCAAATCAAGGAAGTTTAATCAAATTGAGGTTAAATTGATATTCAATTAAATTGGGAGGATAAAAAATGATATTCAAACCAAATTTGAGAAAAAAAAATTTTGGTCAATCAAGGAAGATAATCAAAAGTATCAAGAGGGGAAAATCTAGATGTAGGCTCCATATTTTTAGTTTCAGCTAGGGAAGATTTGAATCCTCAAGGATAAAACTAAGATATAATGCAACATCAAGCACTTGAGTTTTATAAGTGGATATCTTATCTTCAAGTATTTATTTCATACAAATTTTTAGGATAAATTTGATAATTTAGCATCTTATGGGGGGATGTCAAAAACTAGTTTCATTTATAATTTTTGCAATCAAAGATATTCATAGCCAATTAAGCTTTTGTTGATTTAAGTTTCTCAAACATATAAGTGATAAGGAAAAGTTGAGATACCATGCTGAATTTTAAGAAAAGTTAATTTTAGTTTATGTTAATTTAAAATATGATACTTGGAGGAGAGCACATCGATCTTTTTAAAATTAAAATATTTATTTCTTTAGAAACATCAAGATTAATCATACTAAAAATATTTCAAGCAAGTAAACACAATAGAAAACTATATAGATAGATCATTAAAATCAAATAAGTATTGATGGAATGACTTAAGAAAAGTTTAGATTATACCATGCATCATCATCCATCCATTTTTATTTACAAGACATCCATAATTTTTTTTTCATTTATTTTATTTGTATCCTTGGTGTACTTGCAAAATCACTTCATAATTTTTGGTACCCAAGCTTTCATGGATCCATAGGATTTAGTGCTCAAGGATCCTTTTAGAATCCAAATTTATTTAATCAAAGTTTGGCCAATTCTTTTGAAATTATATTCCAAAATTTTGTGACCAAATTTATTACATTTGAAGTATTTAATAAGATGATTTTTGGTTGAGGCTATTATGAACATATTTTTAGTATGTTGTTGTTTTCTCAAAGGATTAAAACTAATTTCTGCTTTATTGAAAGTAGCCTTATTGTCATTTATCATTGATTGAAGATTTTGAAAACTAAGAGTAATTTTTTCAGCTATTGGTTTCAAAATCTCAATCTCTTTTCTTAACTTTTTATTTTCATCAATAAGTTTTTTCTTTTCTTCTAACAAATGTTCTTCTTCTTTTAAAGAAAATTTCAAGTTTTCACATTTCTCTTTCTTTTTAATATTTTCTTTAACCAATAATTTTTTAGACTTCAACCATTTTCTCTTTTTATTGGCTAAAGTATCCTTTTCTTCCATTAAAAGGAGACTTGTCTTTTTAAGCTTTTTATTTTTTAGCCTTAATTTATTAAATTCATCTATAAGCTCATGAAAGACATTAAGTAATTCATCAAAAGTAAAATTAGATGAGTTTTTAAAATTTACCTCATCATCCAATGCCATGAGGCAAAGATTTGCATTTTCCTCCTCATCTAGACTTGAAATGTTACTATCTTTCCAAATTCCTAGTAATGCATTCTTCTTTGCTCTTTTAGGGTGCTTTTTGTGTTTAGTGATATTTTTCATTCCTTCATTCTCCTTCTTCATCAAATTTCTTTCCAAAATTTTTTTTAAAAATTTTCTTATCAAGTGTGCTAAGTCCTCATCTTCATCACTCACTACTACAGAAAAGGGCTATAGCAGCGGTTTGTAACCACTACCGTACAAACCGCTGTCGTAGCCCAAAAAATCGCTGCCATAGGCTATGGTAGCAGTTTTCTAACCGCTGCCACTACGATTGTCGCCGTAGCTCTATGGCAGTGGTTGTTGCAGTGGTTGTTAGAACTGCTGCTATAGATTGCCTATTGCAGTGATTTATAAACCACTATAATATATCGACCTATCATAGCGGTTATGTAACCGCTGCCATAGGATATCTATAGCAGTGGTTACATAACCACTGCCATAGGTAATCTAAAGCTGTAATTTTTTAACCATTGCCATGGGTCTAGTATAGCGGTTGGCATCAGACCTATGACAGCGGTTGGCATGGATAAGACAACGATTATAAAATCACTGCTTAGATCTTAAATAATTGAAAAAATAAAATTTTTATTTTTTTTATATATTTTACCTGATAAATATAGATATATAACATAAGAAAGTATAATAAACATAAAAATTATTCTAAAATGCTAAAATTTTATTATCAAATAAAATTTATTATAATATTTTTTTTAAAAATTAAAATACATCAAAAGTCTCCTAAATCTTTATCATCCTCATCGTCATCATCACCGAAAGTCATAGCCGAAGTTGGAGCTAGAGCCGATGCCGGAGTCAAAGCTGGAGCTGGAGCTAGAGTTGGAGCCAGAGTCTGAGCTGAAGCTAGAATGCGGGCCAACATATCCTCAAAGCTCGTGACTCCAAAATGTATGCTGAGCATCGACATCATGTCTCTCACGATGCCCTCCAAATAAGATGCATGCTCCTCAGTCCGATCTGCCTGCATCGTAGCATGATCTGCCCGTGCCAATGCCTCTTCAAGCTCCTCTCAACTGACAACATCAGAAGTCTGTTAAGAGATGCTCACCTCAGACCAGTAGCTCATCGACGTGTGTCCGGGCCTACATCGGATCCTCCTAGAGTGCTCAGGTCCCAAGACCTGAGACAGATGGTCATGGGGCCTAGAGGTATTTGAGCCCTCGCTCGTGAGCGCATCTAACTAATCCTGTAATTATAAATTAAAATAAAATTTTATAAAAAATACTATAATACTAATCATATATGCTAATATATTTAATACTTATAAAAATACGTTCGATCGCGGTGTTCATCAGCCTACCCATCTTCTCCGTGCGGCTAGATCGGAAGATCTCGCTATGGCTGGGCATCACTCCATCTCTCATCAGCTATAACAAAGAATAAATTTATCAAAAAGATGATAAAAAATATGAATTTAATTTATCTAGTAAGATTTAGAATTGATTACCTCTCTATGCACACGACTGACCATAGACTCGCGGCCTAGAGTGTGCGTATACTCTTAGGCTGAATAGTTCTTTCGATTTTGATGGAAGGTAGCCTAACAAGTATTCAAATAAATAATAAATATTTAAAAAATATTTAAATAAAATTTTAAGCATATTAAAAAATTTAAAAGTTAGAAATTTTACCTCGAACTCCTAGCTCCTCCAGTGTCTATCCATCCTCTCCCACTGACTCGAAGGACAGTCCTGTATCCAAGGAACAAGCTCCTTCGAAGTGTTTCATCGGTGCTCGAGCCATCCTCTATGGAGCTTGACCTTGTAATGTCGGTACAACTCTCCAATTTTCTTCAGTCAGATATCTCGAGCCCTCTCATGATCGAAAAAGTCGTACCTTCTCTGCATAAATTTATCAAAAATCAGTTATAAAATTATTCTAATCAAACATATATAGTATAAACATATAAAATGCATAAATATAACTAAGATGCACGTACTTATCCATATCTCCTCCCATATTCGATTTCTGATGGTAGCATCCATCAAACACCAGTCTCTAGGCTCTATGGGAATGATGTCCGACCACCTCACAAGCACTCCCAAAAAGGAATGCATTTCCCATGCGGTCTCTCCTATCGGTGTCCCCTTCGCATTATACTGCACCATCACCTGATGCTGGCGGTTCCACACGTGTGCCATATGTATGGTATCGTGAAATGTCTAGTTGGATGATGCACCTACAATGCAAATACGTTATGCAAATATATAAGTATACAAATACTATATAAAAAATAAAGTTATGCTAATATAATAAAAATATACACTCAGATGTCTGCGATGGTAGAGACTTAGCTGCCGATGGACTAGATGCCGTCGGTGGAATAGATGCCACTGGTGGAGTAGATGCCGATGGTGAAGGTCCCTGAGCAATCGATGCTGAGGTGGACGGAGTATGCTCCGATTGCTCCTTGGATGCGAAACTATGCATAACCCATCGAGAGGCAGGGGTGAAAGCTAGATGATGTTTCAGTGCCATAATGATCTACAACATTAATGAACATTAATCAATATAACATCATGACATATCAAATTTTATTCGCTCGAAAGCTAAGCCAGCTCCATGCCTGAGACAGTCGGCTCCATGTCTGAGACATCCGGCTAGGGTCCTCCCCTAGCAGGCTCAATCACGGCCTGAGCCAGCTCGACTGCGTGCCATCCCCTCAATCACTCCCTCTCTCAATCTCTCTCACCGATGATGGCGGCAAGGCCGAACCCCTCTCTTCCAGCTTTTTCATCTCTCGATCTTCCTCTCTCTCTCTCTCTCGATCTCCCTCATTGGTGAGGCTGGACCCCATCCCTCCCTCTCTCACTCTCTCGATCTTCCTTGCCAGCAAGGCCAGACCCCATCCCTCTCAGTGATGCCAGCGAGGCCGGACCCCCTCCCTCCCTCTCTCGCTCTCTTGATCTCCCACTCTCCCTCTCTCAATCTCTCTCACCGGTGAGGTCGGACCCCCTCCCTCCCAATGGTGGCGGCGAGGTCGGACCCCCTCCCTCCCAATGATGGTGGCGAGGCCGAATCCCTTCCTTCCTCTCTCAAGTATAGAACCATCGGGTATTTGGATTTGAATCCAGTATCGATAATTAAAATTAGGTCTGGATCTAAATATTCAGATTTTAATCCGAATCCAATCTATTGACAGATCTAGTCCACAACTGTCGACATAGCATGATCCAAGGCTACCACCATGGTACGACCTAAAAACTATGATATACAGATAATTATAATATTTATAATAAATATTTATAATATTTATTATAAATATTCTATAAATTATTATAAATATACATATTTAATAAATAATACTATAAAATTAAAAAAAATTATACCTATGGCTATAGAGAGCAGATCTCATCGAAAGCTCCAAGGATCGCCGACGATGATGCTAGAGGAGGATGACGATACTAGAGGTAACCTGCGAAATAAAAATAAGATAGTAGGATAGAGAAGAGAGAAAAAAGAGAAAAAAGAGAGACAGAGCAGGGGTGGTCGGGGATGGGGGCTAGGAGAGGGGGCACAGTGACGAGGAGTCGAAGAGGCTTCGCACTCGACCGAGGGAGGGTCAAAATGATGGTGGTGATGGGGTTTTACAGGGAACGAAGGAGGGTTGGATGGGGGTTCGCTGGAGGGGGGGTTCGCTGGAGACCGAGGGAGGGTTGGATGGAGGGGCGGGGGGTGGGGTTTCACTAGGGGCGAGCGAGGGTGCAGGGGGGTTACTGGAGGGGGTTTCATGGGGGCTGAGGGAGGGTTAGATGGAGGGGTGGGGGTGGGGAGGGGCGGTCGGGGATGGGGGAGTCGAAAGGGAGGGTCGGATGGAGGGTGGGGGGCCAGGTGGGGTTGGCAGGGAGGGGCTGCCAGGATGGTGAGTCAGAGAGGAAGGGGAAGGAGGGGCGGCGTCGATCAGGGGAAGGGGGTGACGCCGACCCGAGGGAGAGGGGGCGATGTCGGTCGAGGGGGAGGAGGGTCGACGCTGGCCATGGGGGAGGAGGGTGGTCGATTGGGGGAGGAGGGGTGACGTCGGTCGGGGAGGAGGAGCCTCACCGATGATGAAGAGGAGTTGGAGAGAGAGAGATCGAGCGCACACGGGAGGGAAGAAAAAATTTGAGAATTTTTAATCTAACCTATGATAGCTGTTATCGAACCACTGTCATAGATCTACGACAGTGGTTATCAAATTACTGCCATAGATCTACAGTAGCGATTATCCAAAATCACTATCATAGATCTACGGTAGCAGTTCTATAACCGTTGCTGTAAATCTATAGCAGTGTTTTTTGATAACCACTACCATAGATGAAAAATAATTATTTTTTTATTTTTTTTTAAATATTATATAATTTTAAAATTTAATATCCATCTTCACCATTCATTATCTAAATAATTATCATTAGAGTGTCTTCGCAAAAGGTTGCCTTGATCTAATGGCCCTAGCTTCATCGATCATAAAAATTTAATTTCGACGATCATGAATGATGAAGCAATGATCTGATAGATGAAGATCTTCGACGGATCCAAAAATCTACAACGATGATCTCGATGATATTTGTAGCATACTACCAAAGTCTCACTTCAATCGGATATCATTATTATGGTCAATTTAGTACGAAATGATTTCGACCATTAAATTAGAAATAAGCGATCAAAGGATTAACGACGTTCGATTATGAGATAATTTTTTAGTTAAATGATCTTTATTATAATTTTAAATATTTTATATGGCAATGATAGTAAAATTTAAATCATTTTCATATAAATTATTTATGTTAAGCAGATATTGCAAAAGCACGAGCATAACAATCAGTGAAATTTCAGAATGGTTATCAGAAGATGTATAGTTTTAGATCATTCTTCATCTTACAAATTGAATTTTATAATCACCATCATAAAAAATAATTAAAGTAGTAGCCAAGGTCATTTATAAAAAAAATTATCTCATAATTGGACACCGTTTGGTCCTTTGATCAATCATTTATCATTTAAAAGTCGAAACTAATCTATACTAAATTGACTAAGATAACGATATCTGATTGAAGTGAAACTTTGATAGTATGCTACAAACATCATCAAAATTATCGTTGCAGGATTTTGGATCCATCGGAGGTCTCCATCTATCAAATCATCACATCATCATTCATGGTCGTTGAAATCAAATTTTTTTGATCGACGAAGCTAGGGCTATCGAATCGAGGCAATCTTTTACGATGACACTCTAATGATAATTATTTAGATAATGAATGATGAAGATAGATATTAAATTTTAAAATTATATAATATTTAAAAAAAAAAAATATGGCAGCGGTTATAATTAACCATTGTTATAAATCAGATTATAGCAGTGGTTACTACTAACCGCTCCTATAGGTCAGACTTATGGTAGCGGTTGTAATTAACCGCTACTATAGATTGATGTATGATAGTAATTTTTTATAACCGCTGCTATGGGTCCGACCTACGGTAGTAGTTTTCTGTAATCGATGCTATATTGGACCTATGATAGTGGTTACAAAAATCATTGCTATAGGTCCGACGTATGACAGCGGTTAACGAAAATCATTACCGTAGGACCTATGGCAGCTGTTTCGAAAATTACTGTCATAGTAAGCACTGCCATAGGCCATTTTTGTAGTAGTAATTTTTTTCTTCATCTTTTTTTCTTTATCTAACTCATCGCTTTCTTTATATTGAGCGATGGACTTGAAGGTGATAGTCTTCATCTTCCTTGTTCCTTCTTCTTCTTTTTGAGCTGTGTTTAGTTCATGGGTCATAAGTGAACCCATCAACTCTTCAAAGGATAACTTTGTGAGATCTCTTGCTTCTTGTATGGCTACCACATTTGCTTTCCATTCTCTTGGCAAAGACCATAACACCTTGCAAATAAGATCATGGTTAGAATAAGTCTTGCTAAGACCATTCAAAGCATTTATAACATTGGTAAATTTTAAAAATATTTTAGAAATTAACTCATATTTTTTGTTTTGAATATTTCATATTCATGGACAAGCAAGTTACTTTTAGACTCTTTGACTTGGCTTGTTCCCTCATAAGTCACTTCCAATCTTTTTTAAATTTTTTTTACTAATATACAAGTGGATATTCTATTAAATTCTTGTACATTAAGCGAATAATAAAGAACATTGATAGCTTTTGCATTTAATTAAGCTATCTTCTTATCGTACTCATCCCAATCTTTTTCCAGCTTGGGAAGAGTCATATCATTTATTATGATTATGGATGTGAGTGGTCCTCTAGTTATGATCCCCCACAAATCATAGACTAGTGCTTGTATAAAAATTTTTATTTTAATTTTTTAAAATATATAATTTATTCCATCAAAAAATAAATGTAAAACCACTTGGGGTTGTCATGATCTTTGGCTCTTGACAGCTATATCAATAATTAATAATAGAGCTTCTGCTCTACTACCACTTGTTGCCCAAAAGTAGCAACCCAAGAGGAGGGGTGAGTTGGTTCTTATAAAATTTTGGCCAAATTAAACTCTAAGTCAATTATGTGCTTTAATTTTAACTTATCAAAATGATTGTGAAGTGAGTAATGTATGAGCAATTTATAGCAGAGGAATTAAAACATATATGTTACTAAACAGGAATTAAAAACTAAGCTAAGCTAGATTTAAAAGCAAGTAACGCAAGCAAAAAAAATTACAATATAAACATATAAAATTTATAGTGGTTCGGAGTAATCCGCTCCTACGTTCATTCTCCAAGCTTTTTTTGGAATTTCTACTATAATCCTTCCTTGATTATAATGTGTTTATTTTTTCAGGCTCACAAACTAACCTAGTTGATTTTCACAAGAGCACCAGCTAAAACTTTACAATATTAGTTTTTTAGATTCACGAACAACCTAGTTGATTTTTCGAGCCAACCACTCAAAACTAATATAATGTTCAATTATGGGCTTGGACCAGCCTAAACACCAAGTTTCTTTCTTGCAAAAGAAATGTGTAAAGAAAACACAAAATAAGATGACAAATTTAGTTTCAAATAAATAAAAAAATAAAAATACCATTTGACTTGAAGAAGAGGTTGACAGGTTGCTCGTTTGAAGCTTGCTTTCTCTTCTTTGAATGATGAGAGGATGCTTAAGAAGATGAGGAAGATTTCTTGTGTATGCCCTCTGACTTTGGTGCTTGTTTTCTCTTTTCTCTCTTTTCTTGTATATTCAATGGAGCTCACTCAATCTTGAATATGTTTTCATTCAATCCACTTTTCTTCTTGTTTTTCTTGATTCTCCACCTTTAAATGAGCTTCAAATGGGTGGAGATAGAGATTTGACCATTGAAGGGGTTGAGCTAGCCATTTGGAGTGAAGAAGACCCATTAGAAAAGTATAGAAAACTAGCTGTTATAGCCTATCCCATGCTTGGGGTCGACTCTATTCGCTCTAGGGTCAACTCCATTTTTCTTGGGATTGACTCCCCCTGGGTTCTAAAAAAATTAGCTTTCTAATTATTTCTGTGCAATAGAGGTTGATCCATGGATCGCCCCTTATTATGGGGGTTGACCCATGGATCATCCCTTCTATATACCAGTTCCATGCCAACAAGCTTAGGTTGACTCCTTTGTCCCTGGGGTTGACCCCTCGCCATCCTAAAAATTAAAGTCTTCACTTTTTCAGCCTGTTTTAGTATAGGGATCAGCTCCTTTCTTTCTAAGATTGACTCTACCAAGTTAGAAGCTTAAAAGTTCTTCTTTAATTTCTTTGACTTAGCTTCTCTTAAGGAAATCTTTTCTGAGGATCATGTCTTCAATTTAAACATCTAGAAAGACCTTCAACTACACTTGAAACACATGGTTAGATACATAAATATACTCAAAGTTTGGTGATCATCATAATTAATCATAGGGTCAACATCCCTCTTTTTAAATTTTTATAGAACTTCCTAACCAACCTTGGATACATTAGGATATCTAGACAACAAAAGTTTTTCCATCCCATCATCTCAATCCATGGTCCTATTGAGAAATTATACTTTTCAAAGAAAGTAAAATCTATTTTTCTACCCACTGAAATGGCCCTAGTGGTAATTCTCTTGGATGGAGAGGGCTGTGGAGGAGGAGTCTCAATACCTTGATCCTCAACCTCATTTGGCTCATCTTCCTCAGGTTGCACAGTCAGTTGGAATGATTCGGCTGCTTGAGATGATGGTCATTTTAATCTTGCTTTCTTCCTTCATCACCATTGTGCAACGTACCGACTCAAAGGAACTTTCCGCACATAGTGCCTTTCTCGCACCATCCCATTGAAATCTACCATGAATCAAGGGAAGACAAGGAGATGGAGGATGAAGATTGTAGACAACACTATTTGAGGGGGGTTCTAAAAGAGAAGGAACCATTACGAAGCTATTTGAAGTGGTTTTAGGGCACAGCAAACTAGTTTTAGGGCATAGCGAGAAGTCACGGGCCTATTTAAGCACCTGTGGCCCCAACATTTAAGTCAACTCAAATTTTTGTTTGAGTTGACTCAAGCAAGAGTTGACTTGGATTTATATTCGAGTCAACTCGAGCATGAGTCTAAAATATATTACTGTTTCACTGAGTATTCAGTGCACAAGGGACATTGGGGGGTTTTCTAAAGTGATCAATCAATGGTTATGTGGATAAAATTGATTGTTTTGAGTTTGGATCAACTTAGTTTAGGCAAAGAAGGTGAGATCTAATCTAAGTAATAACAAATTCCTAGTTCTATCCTAATAATGCTAAACCTTTCTTCACTAAGAGGTTTGATAAAAATGTTAGCTAATTATTTTTCAATGCTAAGAAACTCAGGCATTATGTCATCATTTTACATATGATCTCTTATGAAGTGATATCTTATCTCAATAAGTATTGAATTAAATTTTTAGTTAATTAATTATACTTATATTATCACATCTTATTAAAATTTTGTTAAGTTTAATGCTAAAATTTTTAAGTTGTTGCTTGATAAGTACTATAAATTCACTAATAAAAGCATTAACTTATAATTTAATTTATTTTTATTTTTAAAAATTAATATTTTTATTTATTTTTTTAAAAAATATATTTATTAATAAAAAGAGCTCATTTTTTGGTTCAAATGAAATAAATTTAGAGCAAATCCAACTTAAAATAGATCCGGTATGAAGTTTCAAAGAAAAAATAAAAATAAAAATAAAAATAAAATTGGCTTAGTCGGTGTGTCCAGCCTAGTCGACACGATCAACCTAGTTGGTGTGCTCAAGCTAGAGTGACCCAACCCATGCACCAGCAAGCCATCCACGCCGACCCACACCCACACGCCACTGACGTCAGGCTGACGTCACAAACCACGTGGCTCATGCAAGACAGGCTAGCGAGGGCATTCTTGTCTTTTTACCATCATGGTCTGTGCTAATTGGCTCAGGTCTTCAGCATGCCCAGATCACCATGGTCTATAGTACAGTAATTGCATGATCCAGTGGTAGCAGTGGTTCTCGATTGAAATCCAATGGTTGGTATTAAATCCTACTTTGATTCAATCTCCCAGCCACTATTGCTTTGATTTGACGATCCTAGACACTCCAGATCTTGATCTAATGGTCAGATTACACCCAGACTTCGATCCAATAGCTAATAAAAGATCCGACACTGATTCACATGCCTAGAACATGATCCGATAACTAGATCTGCTCCATCATATGCGATCAGACAGCCAGAACTTATACCAGCTTGATTTTGGCTGATTAACAAGTATTTTGATATTTTTTGGAGAAGCAGATTCCCATATGATGATTGGAACACCTAAAACTCATAGAAGATGTGATCCAGATGATCCAAGCAATGTTTTAAATAGTGCAACACTTGGATTTCTCTACAAATGCCGATCAACACTCTGCCTTAGTCCCATATTGCTTGACAAGAAAGAAACCTCTTCCATAGCAACTATTTAAACATCTCTAGGCCTCCAAAATTCACCATCTTCGATCAAGAGGAATCTATGGTATAGGATAGAGACTGAGCTTGGG
This sequence comes from Cocos nucifera, assembly GCA_006176705.1. Lineage (NCBI taxonomy): Eukaryota > Viridiplantae > Streptophyta > Magnoliopsida > Arecales > Arecaceae > Cocos > Cocos nucifera. The sequence continues at coordinate 1,703,137 of QRFJ01000015.1, forward strand.
TTAATGGTTGCTTCGAGGCAGACGATGCCAAGAGAAAAAGTCGGTCTTCTACACCATCTCAATGCCAATGCAGATCCAAGATCAAGATCACCTATTTTTAATTTTTATTTTGTTTTTTGATTCTTTTAATTTCATGTATTTAATTTTTAAACTTTTAAATTAACATAAGTTTTATTTTCATGCTCTTTAAATTTTATGCTCTTTACTTTTATTGCAAATTTATTTTTATGCAAGTAGATGCTAAGATCTAAATAGTAGATCTTAGTATCAAGTTTTTCTTTCTACACTATTTAAATTTTTGTTATTTATTTTTATATAATTTTAATTTCTATTTTTCAACTTCAATTCTATTTTCAAACTCTTTTTTTTATAAAAATCAAAGATTTTAAATCAAAGCACTACCTTCCTTGTGGATTCAATCCAACTGACTATTTTCTATGTATTTTCAAATATTTTAAGAAGTCAGAATTAAACTAATAAATATGATGTCTTAACGACAACATCGTGGTTCTATCATTATTTAATCCATAAGATTTGAGCATAATAACTCCTGATGGCTATATAATTGGCTTCGACTGTTGATAAAGCAATCAAGTTTTGTTTCCTGATAAACCATGAGACTAAGTTAAGTCCAAAAAATTGGCATATGCCACTAGTGCTTTTTCTATCTAATTTACAACTAGCAAAATCAACATCAGAATATCAAATCAATTCTATGGATGATTGTTTAGCATATCATTATCCAATATTTAGAGTTCTAGATAAGTATCTAAATTATTGCAGAAATCCCTGATCCTTAGCGTGGCTCTGAGGAAACCTATAACATTCTCTAATGGCAGCAAACCACCAGTCCACTACCTAGATCTATGATGGGGCGCCTCCCTTCTAGGGCTTGAGAGAGGTGCCTCCCCTTCTCTAGGATTTCTTCAAGAACCCTAGGATGGCAACACTAGAGATAAGAGAGGAGAGATTAATGGAGAAAAAATCTATATTTCACTGCTTGTAATTATTATAATACATTGGTTTATATATCTTGGAGTTTCCATATGAATACTAATAAATCCTATCTAAAAAAACTCTCCTAGGCTAATCCAATACATGAAAGCACTCATCCAAACCCATATATACCCATGGTTTTATATGCTTTTATCCTTTGGATCTAAATCTGACCCATATATGAATTATCCTTCTTAAGATCTTATTAAACTAGGCCTTAAGATTTATAGGATCAAATCATATCCTAGCCCAAACAGACCTCCCGTACATCTCTACCTGCAAAAATTGAGTCGACTCCACTTGAGATCAAATCGACTTGCTTGTATCCTAGTCGACTCATCTTAAAATCGAGTCATCTCCCCTACATGCCATGCCGAACATCACTCTCTATCTAGTTGAACTCTGAGATCGAGTCATCTTAGCTCATCCCTGAGTGGACTATTTTGCATCTCGAGTCAACTCCAACTATGTGCCAGCCCCTTTCTTAGCTGATCTTCTTCTTGACTTTGGCTTTTTGCTCTATCTTATGTCTCCAAGTCTCTGAAGTACCAACTAAGTCCCTCAAGATCCTCAATACCTAGACCTTAAGTCCATGAAGGGCTACATGCTGCCTCCACCCTAGGACCATTCCTATCCTAACCCTACGATAACATCTATTCTAGTCTCCTGGTGTGACACCCCACCCCTAAATCTGGGTGATGGTGCTACACCCCATCCTTATCTAAAAGTTAAGAAAATTTCTAAATCATCATTAAGTTGAACTATACAATGGTTAATATTCTGCTTTTAATTGTTGAACTATCCCTTCATTTTCATCACATGCATTTTAATTAAATCCTCTTGACTTGCTAGAAACCATAATCTCCACTCATAACTTCTCAAATCATATAAACAAACTTAGAGTTTCAATAACAACCCATACTTCATACATACATTCTAGTCATCAACCATCTTTTTATTATATGCCTTCTTAAAACAACTAATACAAATAACAGTTTCTAACTTTATTATCTCAGCTATACAATACTTCTCAAACTACATTTTTTTTATAAATCATTATTACAAAAATACTTTCTCCTCTCGAGGTACCAATATACAAGCTGAAACATACTCCCAACCATAGCTACTCCAAAACTGCAAGTAGAAAAGTGAGAGGTGAAACTTAGAAAAATCTCAATGAGTATATCCACTATCAATAGAAACTTACTATGCTTATTATACCACAATGCATAGCATGTATCAACATGCTTCTAAACATCTGCATCAAATAAGAATGAATCACATAAAAAAAAGGTTCTTATAAAGTACAAACTTTTGCTTACCATTGATGATACCACAGCAATATATTTTCATAAAGTTTCAAATGAGTATCCACATACATAAAATCATATGGCAAATTATACCACAATCATATCCTCATATGTGCAGTCCCATCAACACACTCGCATATAGAAAAATCACACTATAATCGTATCCACATCTGAGCAGTCACACATTGACACACTTTCATATAGATAACCAATCCATATTCATAATCACATATGAGCAGTCCTAAGATACTCTGTCATATGAGTAACCAAACCATATTTATAATTATATATAAGCAGTCGCACACTGACACACTCTCATATGGATAATCAATCTATATTTATAATCACATATGAGCAGTCCCAAGATACTCTCTCATATGGGTAACCAAATCATATTCATGATCACATATGAGTAATCGCATACTGACACACTCTCATATGGATAACCAATATCATGACACACTCTCAGATGAGCAGTCCTATGATATACTCTTAAATGAGCAATCATAAGATATCACAAAAGTCATCCATACAAAATATCAAACCAAATAAGAGATTCTTGCAATACCTTTCAACTTACTGATGATGTACCATTCAAACCCTGTATACAATTACCTGCTTATGAAATGCACAAGAGCTATCCAAAACTCTTTCTATTTTCATGTTTCACCAAATATGTATATAGATAGCAACATAAGCTGTAAAGTATCAAAATCTATCTTGCTTTTCAATTGACCGGTCTACATAGCAAGGTATATATTAAAACTCCATGCACAATTACTGATAAATGCAATACACAAAAGCTATAAAGAAACCATACTTTTATCCATGCTTGTATATGAATACGTAACTATGAAACATTGAAAAACTACCTTGCCTTTTAGACACATCTTTTACATAGCAAAAGTACTTTGAAAACATTATAGATAGAAATCACTCATCTCTAATGGCTATTATTTCACTTTAGTACCGGTTTCCCTCAAAGCACCCTTTTGAGAACCTTTGTCTTTTCCTTAAATGATGAAACACTGGCTGTCAACTAAAACAAATTTTACTAATTGCCTCCTCGTCTTCTTTAAATTAATCTATTACTAATTCATCTCTTCCTATTCGAACTTCCCTTGAACTCTGGTTGAGAACATCACCTTTCTATAGCCTTTTTCCCTCTCTATTCTTTTCGTTAGCTAAAGAACTCCGAATAACAAATAAAAGAACTGGTAGCTTTTTAATTTGGAAGAGAATAAATTAAGGAGTTGCTAGATGTCAACCCATGAATCTTTCACTCAATTTCAGTCTTAACAGGTGTTGCCCAGATGATTTTCCAGCTATTTCTTTATATAGCCCAACTGCTAAGTCATCCCTTTTAAAATGATTTAAAATTCCTATCGATTTATAGTTGCTCCCAAAAATTTTTGCAAACCAAGACGTCTCGCTCTCAGGTCGAGACCTCATGATATAATCGAGACCTCTCGATTCTGAATCGAGACATCTCGCTCTCAGAAAAATAAAAATTTGATTTCTGTTGTCTGAAACTCGAGTTGTCTCAAGTTCAGACCGAGATATCTCAAACCTTGAGTTTTAGAAATTTTATTTTGATACTCTCTTCATAGCTTTTCTCAGAAAGTGGCTTGCCTGATACTCTACTTATTTATATTTCTTTTTTTAAGTTAATGTCCTCATTTATTTTACTCTTCATTAACTTTAAATATAAATATAAATAAGAAACACCTTCCAATTTGGAATCAATAAAAATATCAAAAAAATTAAAATTTTTAAGAATAAGATTCCAAAATTTGAATTCTAATTCAAATTTCTTCAAACCTGATACTTTTAAAACATTCTTGCTTTAGAATGAATAGGTTAAAGAATCTTCATAATTCGTTAAAAATCACCTTGCAATTTACCAACACTTAAGGAGCAACTACCACCATTTTTTATTTCAAGAAAATCCATATTTTGAATAACTTCCCATATAGGTGCTAGCCTTTAGACTTAGAAAATTTTTAGGACTCGCAATGGCAAATAATCAAATTTGCACTCAAATGGCTCAAAGATATCATAATTAAATCACTATGCTACACATACACAAACATAAATATTTTAATTCATAATTTTGCTGATCCAAGATGTTACACCTGGAGCTAACACCTGACTCCTCCTGTGGCCTCCCAAGGCTTGAGAGCACCATACCTAACCTTACAATCTCTACTTTGGTGCATCCAAGCCTTGGTACACCTGACAATGCTCTCTTGCATGATCCCACTATCGTTACATATCCTAATAGCTCCTTTTGCATACCTTGTCACTGCCATTCTTCTTCAACTACTGAGCTTCCTTAGAGACCTTTGGGATGATCGCCTCCTTCTTTGCTGAAGACCTTGGCTTACTCCTTTGCACTATCTTTGGAGTTGTAAACATCTTTCTACTTGGCAGCCGTATCACTTGTCCTGAACTTTCTTGGAGAACTCATAGCATTCTTGTACCGATACTCATTGCACCTAATGCTCCACTTGACACAATCCCCTCAGAACCATGCCTGTCTCTCTGCAACATCCGCTTCACCTAGAACTGTGTATCTTTGATACTGGTGCTAGGATATAAGTCCTTCCACACCTCTTTGCTCTGAACTCGTGCCACATCTCCCTCTACCTGTGAAGCCATCTTTGCCCAATGGTCCACCTAGATCTGAAGTCTTTTAGATGCCGCAAAAGCCAACTTTGTACTTGAGTCATCCAAGGCCAACCATTTAATGTTGTACTGTCGAGCCTGCCACTGCACCTCGAACATCATCACTGCTCCTTTGAACCCTCTGTGCTCCATGGATTCTTTCGAAGCCTTCTCGGATATACTGCACCCTGTGAGCTCCTCTAAAACTACCAAAATCTCATCAACTCTTCAACTCCAACAACTGAATCCTAGAAAATTTCATCCTAGTACTTCATTATCTTTTGTCCCTACACCAACCATCACTTTAGTTTCACCCGAAGGAACTATAGCTCAAATTCTATCCTAGGCTCAGACCCATCTATCTCATCTCGAGGCTCGATACCACCTTCTTATAGGTATCTGAGTCCTCTCTTGCTGCATACAATCCATCCTCCACCGAAACTATGACTCTTCCTGGTGCTCTTGCATAAGCAACCTGATCCAAGATCAACTATCCAACCCCGACCTACTACTGGACCTCCACCATCGCTACTTCTATCTTAGATACTCTGCAACCCCATGGGTACCTTTGAAATCATTGAGAACTTTTAGCTCTTCTAAACCTACTACAACTCTCCATAGGTCAACCATCTCCATTACACTAAGGCTTTGCAAATCCTTACTTAGATCGAACTACTAAATGCACCCTTGACTACTTCCCTACTTTCCTACAATCAAAAAATGTATAGTTGCTTCTTTAGCCTTCCCTTGACCATTATCCCTTAAGAAACTGCTCCTCATCCATTAATCAACCCCATGCTGCCCATTTTCCTAGAGAACCCTATCACCTAACCGTTATGCACCCCAACCTTTCCACTATGACCGTCTTCAACCAAAGTTGGACCAGCAAATCATATACATAGACCTTCCACCTCTGGAAAAAACCTTCCCATCAATCCTCTCAGCCTCCACCTTCAATCCACTACTCTCGGTTGGCCAAACTATAGCAATAACAAAGATAGATCTGATACATATCATAGAATACTTATGTAGATTTTTTATTTCATTATGTATGACTTCTCCTTTTCTTTCACGCACCATTAGACTCTGATACCAATTATTGTAGAAATCCCTAATCTTTAGCATGGCCCTGAGGAAACTTGTGACATTCTCTAAAGGCAGCACACCATCGATCCACTACCTAAATCTGTGATGGGGCGCCTTCCTTCTAGGACTTAAGAGAGCCACTCCCCCTCTCTAGGATTTCTTCAAGAACCTTGGGGCAACAACACTAGAGAGAAGAGAGACTAAGGAGAAAAGACCTATATTTCACTACTTGTAATTGTTACAATACATTGGTTTATATATCCTAGGGTTCCCACATGAAGTCTAATAATAACTTAAAAAACTCTCTTAGACTAATCCAATATATGAAAACACTCATCCAAACTCATGTACACCCATGGTTTTACATGCTTTCATCTCTTGGATCTAAATACTACCCATACATGAATTAACCTCCTTAAGATCTTATTAAACCATGCCTTAAGACCCCTATAATCAAACCAGACCTTAGCCCAAATAGACCTCTTGTGCATCTCTGCCCGTGAAAACCAAGTCGACTTTACTTGAGATCGAGTCGACTCGCCTGCATTCGAGTCAACTCATTTCAGAACCATCCTATATCTTTCCTTTGTGCTATGCCGAATGCCACTCTCTGTCTAGCTGAACTCTGAGACCAAGTCATCTCGATCATCCTCGAGTCGACTCTCCTGCATCTCAAGTCGACTCCACTTGAGATCAAGTCAACTTCAACTATGTGCCAACCCCTTTCTTAGCTGATACTTCTTCCTGGCTCTAGTTCTTTGCTCCATCTTATGTTTCTAAGTCTCTGGAGTATCAACCAAGTCCCTTAAGATCCTCAACACCTGGACCTCAAGCCCATGGAGGGCTACATGCCACCTCTATCCTAGGACTACTTCTGTCCTAGTCTTAGGACCATACTTATCCTAGTCTCCTAGAGCCAACACCTTGACTCCTTTCGTGGCCTTCTAAGGCTTGGCAGCACCATACCTAACCTTACATAAATATTCTTTTAATAGCAAATAGATGAGATTTCTTAGAATTTGATTGATATTTAGCATACATGCAAATACGAAACATAATATCTATGCTAATTACAGTAAGATAAAGTAAAGATCCTATCATACATCTATATAATTTAATATCTATACTCTTATCCCTTTTATCTTTGTCAAGCTTACAAGAAGAACTCATAGGTGTGCCAATTGGTCTTAAAATCTCTATTCAAAACTTCTTGAGTATTTTTCTTATATATTTTATTTGGTTGATGGAGATTTTTTTTTCACTTTACTTAATCTGGAGTTTGAGAAAAAAGTTTAGCTCTTCTATCATGCTCATCTCAAACTCATCCTACATAAGCTTAGCAAATTCTTAACAAAGATACTCATTAATAGCATCGAAGATAATATCATCTATATAAATTTATACTACTAGTAAATCATCAACTTTTCTTTTAAAAATAGTATTTTATCAATATTTTTTCTAGTAAACTTAATATCTATCAAGAATTTACTTAATCTTTCGTACCATGCATGTGAAGCTTGTTTTAAGCCATATAGGATTTTATGTAGTTTAAAGACATGATTGAGAAATGTATGATTTTCAAAATCAGATGGCTGTTCAATCTATACTTTCTCAGCTATATATCTATTTAAAAATGCACTCTTAACATCCATTTGATGTAATTTAAAATTCATAAAATATGCAAATACAAGTAGTAGTCTAATTGCTTTTAATCTAGCTACTGGAGCAAAGATTTCATCAAAATCGATGCTTTCTTCTTGATTGTATCCTTTAGCGACTAGCTTAGCTTTATTTCTAATAGTAGTATTATGTTCATCTAATTTATTTCTATACATCCATTTAGTTCTGATTATAGGATAGTTATTGGGTTGATCAACTAAGGTTCAAACCTTATTTTTTTTAAATTAATTTAATTCTTCTTACATAGCATTTATCCAATAAGAGTCATTTTCAGTTTCTTCAATTATTTTAGATTTAATTAGGGATACAAAAGCTAAATAATTATTAATACTTTTTAGAAAAGATCGAGTTCTTACTTCTTGTGATGGATCACCAATAATAAGATATTTTGGATGTCCATGTTCATACCTCCACTCTTTAGGCAGTTCATCTCTTTGGTTTGAAGTGGGTTCTTCATCCTTCTCTTCTTCATTCTCTTTTCTTGAGTCTTCTTCATTATCTTGAGGTGGAACATCCTCTAGTGTGAGGCTATCCATCTTATTGTTGAGATTTCTTGCATCCTCATCTAAAACATCTTTCTTTTTAGAAGATTTATCATTAGATTCATCAAAAACTATATAGATAGATTCTTCAACAACAAGAGTTTTTTAGTTGAAGACTCTATATGCCTTGCTTGATGAGGAGTATCTCAAGAAGATACCCTCACCTAACTTGGCATTAAATTTTTTCAAACTATCTTTTTTGTTATTTAGTATAAAATATTTACATCCAAAAACATGAAAGTAGTTAATATTTGATTTTCTATCTTTTCAAAGCTTATAATGGGTTTTTTTTAAGATAGGTCAAATTAATACATGATTTAAAATATAGCATGCTGTGTTAATGACTTCTATCTAGAAATATCTAGGTAAATTATTTTCATGTAATATTATGTGTACAATTTTTTCTAAGGTACGATTTTTTCTTTCTACCATCCAATTTTGTTGAGGTGTTCTAGATGCAAAATAATTATGATCAATTTTTTTATCATTAAAAATTTTTTTAAAATACTAATTTTCTAATTCGGTGCCATGATCACTATGAATGCATACAATAGATGTATCCTTTTCATTTAAAACTTTGTGATAAAATTTAGAGAATACATTAAAAGCTTCATCTTTTTGTACTAAAAATATTATCCAAGTACATCTTAAAAAATTATCTATAATTATAAAATCATATTTTTTTACCTCCCAAGCTTGTGGTCCTAATGGGTCCAAATAAATCCATGGAAAGCAATTCTATAGGTCTAGATGTTGAAACCATGCCTTTTGGCTTAAAAAAGTTCCTAGTTTGCTTTCTGCATTGACAAGAATTACAAATTCGATTCTTTTCAAAATTTAATTTTGTTAAGCCTTTAATAAGATCTCTCTTAATGAGTTTTGAAAGTAAATCCACGCTTGTATGATCTAACCTATGATGCCACATCTAGCTAGTCTCATTGACTTTGACATCCATTGCAACAAGACATTAACTATTCTTCATATGTAGATTATCTAGATCCACCATGTAGACATTGTCATATCTATGTCCAATGAGCATGATGCCATTATCATTTGGACTAGTGACTATGGACAACAAAGACTCAAATATCACTTTAAACCCTTCAACATAAAATTAGCTAATGCTATGTAAATTATGTTTCATCCCTTCAACTAATAAAATATTTTGAATAGAGGTAGAGGGAGTGATATGGATGTTATCGATACCAATGATACATCCTTTTTTATTATCTCTAAATGTAACAACTCCTTTATTCTTAGATTCAAAAGTGATAAATTATGATTTATCACCCATCATGTGCTTTGAATAGCCACTATCAAGATGCTAAAGCATTTTTCTTTCATGGGTTGCAAGACACTCCTATAAAAAAAAATCAAGTAAGATTTTTAGGTACCCAAGTCATCTTGGATCCTTTAGGATTAGTTCTTATGATTTCTTTTGGAATCCTAACCATTTTAACCATACTTTCATTTAATTTTCTAAAATTACATGTATAAAATTTATGGCCTACTTTTCTATAGTAAAAATATGAAACATTTGAAATAGGATTTGATGAGGCTCTAACAAAGAAATTTTTTAGTAATTTTTGCTTATTTTGAGGTTTGAATCCCAATCCAGCCTTGTTAAAAATAGCCCTTTTTTCATAAAAATCATATGTAGTTTTTCAGAACTATAAGTGAATTTCTCTACAAAAGGTTTAATTTTCTTTAGTTCATTATTCAAGTTCTGGTTTTCACAAGTTAGTGAATCAAGTCTTTCAGAAATTCTTTTCTTTTCATGAGTAAGTTCAAGATTTAGCATTTTTAATTCTTTATGTTTCAAACATACTTTTTTATATTTAATCATAAGAAAAATGCATCTTGTAATTCATCAAATATAAAGTCTAGAAAATTTTTAGCATTTACCTCCTCTTGATGTGCCATCAAAAAAAATTTGCCACTTCTTGCATTTCTTGTTCAGAGCTTAAATCCTCACTATCACTCTAAGTGGCTATCATTACCTTCTTCTTAAGCTTTTTGGATGATTTCTTGAGGAGAGGATAGTCCATCTTAAAATGATCGGATTTCTTGTACTAAAAATAAATGGGCAGCTCTTTCTCCTTTTCTTTCTCCTTATCCTTACTTGGTTCATCTTTGAAGGTCTTGTTTTTGAAATCTTGTTTCTTCTTCCTCATGAATCTCTTAAACTTCCTTACAATCAAGGCTAGGTCTTTCTCTTCATCTTCCTAATCAGACTCATCACTTTCATCATCCTTGAAGGTAGTTGTTTTGAGTGCGATAGTCTTTTTCTTCCTCCATGTTTTGTCTCATAGTTAACTCATGAGTCATTAGAGACCCAAGGACATTTTTTAATGGTAGTTTGTTAAGATCCTTAGCTTCTTGTATAGTAGTGACTTTTATCTTCCAAGCCTTCAAAAGAGATCTAAAAATTTTATGAATAAGCTCCCTATTAGTATAAGACTTTTCTAAACTTTTTAAATCATTTATAATATCAGTAAATCTAGAAATATTTTAGAAATAGATTTATTTTGTTCTATCTTAAATAATCCATATTTATGCATAAGCATATTTATTTTAGACTTCTTAGTTTGATTGGTGCCCTCATGGGTAACCTCTAACCTATCCCAAATTTTCTTAGCTGATGCACATGTAGAAATTCTATTGAATTTAGTAGGATTTAATGTATAATATAAAATATTCATAGTCTTAGCATTTAACTATATGATTCTTATGTCATGCTCATCCTAATCTTCTTCAGATTTAGGAAATCATTACCATCTACTTTGATTGTAGAAGCACGTGGGCCTTTAATTATAACTCTCCAAAGTTGATAATCAAGTGCTCGAATATAAATAAGCATGCATACTTTTTAGTAAGTATAATTTATTCTATTAAACAAGGATGGACGGTTGGTCGATTGCCCTTCAACAAGAGATGCACTTATTTGGATTACCATTTGATCTTAACTCTTAATCATTAGATCAAATATAAGTGAGTACTAAGTTCTGATACTACTTGTTGCCTAGCAAGATAACCCAAGAGGGGGAGAAGGATGAATTAAATTTTTCAAAAATTAAAATAAATAATATGCTATTTTTTACAAATTTGTGAAGTATTGGTGAATGCTGAATTTAATGCAAGCAAGTATAAATATGAAAGCAATAGAAAGTTAGAGAGAAAATGACAAGTACAAATACTATAAATTTATAGTGGTTCAGTACCTCCGACATGTATATCCACTCTTCAAGACTGACTTGAAAATTTCATTATAATCTATCCAAGATTACAACTGAATAGTTTTTCCTGGCTCACTATCCAAAATTTCATAGGTTTTACACTGGATCGCCAACCTTGACCTTCACAAAGCTAACCCTTAGCTTAGAATCCAATTTTCAGACTTGGATGGGCCTATCCCCTAGCTTCAAAACCTAATTAAAACTAGTTACTATGAAAGAAAAGAAAGAGTGACAACTGAAAACAAAAAGCTACTTAATGAGCAAATAAATGTCATTGAAGCTTGTGACTCTTCTTTTGTAGAAGCTTTTAGAGGGATGAGCTTGTCTTCTTACTAAAGAAAATCTCTTGACTTGATGCTTTAAGTGATTGAGAATTGAATGCTCTCTTTTCAAGGTCCTTTGAACTTTTTCACTTGATTGTTGGCTTCCTCATTTTGATTCTTGTAAAAAGTCATCTTCAATCAGTTTTGTATGGGTTTTCCACTATTTGGTAGGTCGAAGAGATGTTTTTAACCATTGGAAATCCAAATATAGCCATTAGAGTGAAGACTGTATAGTTTTAAAGTTTCTGCATAACTAGCCGTTAGAACTCGAGTTGACTCGGCTGTCCTTCGGATTGACTTGACTGAGCCTCAACTCAACTTGACTATCCTTGAGTCAACTCGAATGAACTTCATGTCTACTCCTTTTAAAGTCCCAAAAATGGCACTATTTATCTTTTCCTATAGGTTTGACTCGAGCAACTCGAGTCACTGCTGGATCCGGTATATTATTTTATTCTAAAAATTTATTTTTATGCCATTCTACATTGGAGTCAACTCGGATCCAACTTAAGTTGACTTGAGGATACGTTAGCTAAAAAATTCTATGTGCTAGTACTATTTTTGCTCACTATTACTTGAGGATACGTTAGCTAAAAAATTCTATGTGCTAGTACTATTTTTGCTCACTATTTTAGTTTGAGTTGACTCAGATTTTGCTTGAGTTGACTCAAGGTCCCCTCCATAAACTTTTTCACCTAAAATGTTTTTCGATTCCAACCTTTATATATCCTTCTCCAAATTTGTTTTAGATGTGTGTCACACCCAAAAGCTGATAGATTTATTTTTGATTGCACTTTTGAAGATTACTCTCTTGATACTCTATAACTTTCATAAAACATAATCTTAAAGAAATCATTAGTCCAAATATATATTCAAATATTTTGTTATTCATCAAAATCAATCCTTGGGGTTAATAGAGGAATATTTATTTTTGATTGCACTTTTGAAGATTACTCTCTTGATACTCTATAACTTTCATAAAACATAATCTTAAAGAAATCATTAGTCCAAATATATATTCAAATATTTTGTTATTCATCAAAATCAATCCTTGGGGTTAATAGAGGAATATAAGCTTCAAATCTAGGTTGAAAAAGATCCCATCAAAATTCTAGGTCCAAGATCAAGTAACCCAAGAACCAATAATCTACTTACTATAAAATCCAGATGCTAAAAATTTCCTTAGAATGGCAAAAGATAGGAGAACCTACAAGTGAAAATAATACAACAACATTCAAATTAATTAATAGCATAGTCCAATTTCCTTTTTTAATGAAATCATCCTATACAGAGAAAAACAAATTAAGTCTTCTATAATAAAACTTCCTAAATAAAAGAGAACATTTTCGATCAGCTTTAATAATTCAAATCACCATACTTTGACCATCCACTTTGATTTAAATCATCAAAATTCTCTAGATTCACTAAATAACTATCAACCAAAATACTACTTCATATTGTAAACAGGAAGGATCTAAACTTTCAAACTTCAAGAAAGCCAAAGAGTAGGGATGGCAACGGGTCAAGTTTGGATTGGATCAATCAATACCCATACCTGTCTTGTCATAAAAAATTCATACCCATACTCGTCCTATACCCATATCAGATCGGGTAAAATAGAGGATGCGGGTTAAATCGGGTCGGGTCAGATATACCTACTTTTGGATCGGGTTGGGCCTCACAAAAATTCCCTAAACCCTACAAACTATCATACTTCTACCAAGATTAAGCTCTCAAAACCTCAAGGGACCAACTCACATGATCACAACTCCCACAAAATCTCATATGCTTAAGAAAAAAGCCCACAACCTAAGAAACCCCTCTAATCTCCCACAAGTGCTCTCCTTTCCCATAGATCTCTGACAAAAGAGAATGAAATGAAAAGAAAAGAAGTGAAATGAAAAATATGACAATCTATGTGGGAAAAGGTCTTATCTTTCAAATTTTTCTACTTTTTGTTTGTTTTCCTTCAATTTCCTTTATTTTCCTCCAATTTTTTCTTTATTTTTTTCCATCCTTAGGAGTCTCAATTAGATGGGAGGCTTGGAGTGGCTGAATAGGGAAGTTTAGATGGTGGCTAGGGGTCTTTTCCCATAGTTTTTCCTCTAGTTTTCTCATCCTCAGGAGTCTTAATTGGGTGGGAGGCTTGGAGCAGCCAAAATAGGGAAGCTTAGATGGTGGCTAGGGGCCTTTCCCCCTAGATTTTCCTCTATTTTTTTCCATCTTCAAGAGTCTTAATCGAGTGAGGCTTGGAGTGGTAGAATAGGGAAGCTTAGACAATGGCTAGGGTTTTGTTCTCCATCTAAATTTTCTATTAAATTTATTTGTATCAAGAGAACAATGAAGAACATTTATGGCCTTTGCATTGAGTTGGGCCATTTTTTTATCTAAGACATCCTAATTTTTTTGGGATTAGGAGTGACAATGCCATCTACTATGATTGTGGATTTGTATGAACCATTGATTATGACACTCCAAAGAAAAATAATCAAATACTTTGATGGAAATACATATACGTGCCTTTCAATATATATAATTTGTGCCACGAAGAAGGCCTATTTGTCGATTGCTCTTTAGTAAGTGACATACCAAATTGGGCTACCATTTGATCTTTTACTCTTGATGATTAGATCAGAAAAAGGCAAAGTACCAAGCTTTGATACCACTTGTTGCCTAGATAGACAATCCAAGAGAGGCGCGAATTGGGTCTTTTAAAAATTTAAAACTTGTTGTACATAGAAATTAAACCAAGTGAAGCAATGTGTAGTGAGAGCAATGAAAATAATGAAGGTATGAAGATGCAAACAATAGGTAATGAAAATAAGAGATAAGGCACAAGCAAATACAAGATTTTTTAAAGTGGTTCAGTGCTAAACTCAGCACCTACATCTACTCTCCAAGCTATCCTTGAAAATTCTCCTATAAGCTTCCCTAGATTATAGTTTAATTATTTTTTGGGGATCATAATCAAAATTTAATTGATTTTCTTAGTGCAAATCAACCAAAACCACTCCTGAAATCACTTCTAGGCTTACACAACAACCAAACTCCAACTCAAGGCTTAGATGGACCTATCCCTAAGATTCAATCCCAATTGAAACTTGTTTGCAATAGAAATTTAGAATACAAAGTAAAGCACAAATGAAAGTTCCTAAAAGAGCAAAAGAATGTCGATGAAACTCTTGAAGATTGTATAGCAGAAGCTTGACAATTAACACACTCTTCTTTTATTGAAAATCACTAGAATACTTTAAGAATTTGGTGGTTGGAAGATTGTAAGTCTTTCTTGAATACTCACTTAATGCACCTTAGATTTTCTTTTTGTTCTTCTCTTTCTCTTGGGTCTTCAAAATGAATCACATTTTCATCTTTTTGATACACATGTAGTGAAGGTTTGGCACATGTCTCAACCCAACCCCCCCCCCCCCAACCTCTTTTTTTTTGGTTATGGCAGATCATTAATACAAGTCTTATATGAATATATTCAGAAAGGTTAGAAAATAAAATATCTTTAAACTGCCTAGGGACTACTCTCATAATAGTCCACAAGAGATCTTTGGTGTGCTCTGCAACATAGGCTGCCACCCAATCTGTTGTAGTGTTTGCCTCCAAGATATGTCTGATTGTGAGTCCAGTGCACCCCAAAAGCAAAATGGATATGTCCCATAGAAAAAGGTGGTTAGCTGCTCCATGTGTACACCCCTGTATCCAAGATACAACAATAGTTGAGTTGCCCTCAATAGTTATATGGTCCACTCCTAGCACCCTCTGTGCATACATGATCCCTACCTAGACTACATGAAGCTCTGCTTCAGGAATTGTTGGCATGAATAGGTAGTAGCCCCTAGCCCCCCCGACCCAATCTGGAGTCAGGCCCATGAATAACAAAGCCAACACTACTACTTCTATCCCGGACTATCCCATCAAAATTAACCTTTAAGTATCCTAGAGGTTGGGGCTCCCAAATGGTGAACACCCATCGGGTCGTTACATGAGTATCATGTGGGAGTCCTAGGTCTCCAAAGGCCTAGAGGTTAATCAGATCCTACATCAGGATTAGGGCACTCTCATAGATAAACCTTGCTGGGCACCTTCTAGACTCGAAGACAACACTACTCCTAGCCAATCAAATATGTTGGGTGGTGTAGGCAACCTAAATATCAGGCTCCCTAAAGCATCAACCCCAACCCTCCACCTCAGAAGATCAATGAAGGCTCTGATCGGATCCTCCGCCTGAATAATTCGATGATACTAACCCACTAAGAACCAAACCTATCTAGCCGAAGGGCATAGGAAAAGTATGTGCTCCACCATCTCCTCCTCTCCATAGCTAAGATAGATAGTCTGAACACCATACTTCTCTCCCTTAGGATAGTCCTGGTCAGGAGCCATCATCAGACAACCTTCTAGAGGAAGAAGCTCACTCTCTGGTGCACCCTTAGTCTCCAAATCCATCCACCATCCAAATGTCTGATGGCCTCCAATTGATACGGATGGTAAAGGTTATTTGTGATAGGTCTCACCATATTAGAGGATCCCCACACTCTAATATCCAAACATTGGCGAAGGAGAACTGCCAAGGACATCACACACTCACCCAACTACTCTCCAAATAGACGACACACTACTGCTAGGTCGCAGCCTCTACTGTCAGTGTAGAGAAGATCACATATCCTCATTGAGTTAATCATCTTGGAGCTAACAAAGGTCAACCACTGGGTCAAAGGCATGTTTGTAATCCAGGAGTCATAGAGAATATTGATGGAGTGAGCTTCTCCAATCATCTATCTTGTCTAAAAATTGACATGTTGCCCAGAAATGGCTACCTAAGAGAGGGAGGGGGGTGAATTGGGTATTTCAAAAAATAAATGACTAATGTGCAGATTTTCAATGATTTAAACTAAGTAATGTACACATGATAAATAATATAATCTTTTATATAAAGAGCAATGGAAAGATAAAAGATGTAAAGAATAAGCACAAATATAAATATATAAATTTTATAGTGGTTCAGTGTCAAACTTAGTACCTACGTCCATTCTCCAAGTATACCCCTTAGGAATTCAACTATAATTCATAACTAGAATTACGGTCCGATTATTTTTTGAACTCATAATTAAATTTAGTTAATTTTTTTTGGTTCATCAATTAAAATTATATAAGATTATTTTTCAGGCTCACAATCAACCTAATTAATTTTCTCTGGATCACTAATCAAAATCTCACAAGTGATTATTTTTCTCCGAACTAATAATTAATCCTGATTGATTTTAACTTTGGCTCACCAATCAAACTAATACAATCATCCAATTTAAGGCTTGGACTAACCCAAGTTTCTCATCCTAAGAAACTTAAAATAAAATATAGAAATACAATTCAAACAAACTCTTTTGAAGCACAAGAGAAGAAAATCTAAGTTGCTTTGTTTATAGGCTTGATTTCTTCCTCTTGAATGATTGAGAGATTATAAGGCTCCTTGATTCTCTTCACTCTTACTCTCACTTGCTTGAGAATGATTTATAGTAGAAGGATAAAGGATTACATTTGAAAATAACTCCTCTTCTCTTTTCAGCTCACTCCTTAGCTTTCTCAAAAAATACTCAATATGCTCTCAAAAACATGTCCTTAATGCTCCAAGGATTTTCAAATATATTCTTAAGATGATCCATCACTTTTTGACATTTAGGAGGGGTCTTTAGAAAGAGATCTAGCCATTGGAGATGAGAAAATAGCCATTGAAAAGTCCATAGGACAAAAAAGCTGTACATCTGAAAACTCTTCGTTACAGTCACTGGATCGGCTCAATTTTTGATGGGTTAGCTCAGTCCCATTGGATTGACTCAATTTATAGCTGGGTCGGCTTAGTTCCTTGGATCTTAAAAATTTTACTTTCTATGCTTTCTTCTTTTGCTTCCACTAAGACTAGGTCGGCTTAGTTTGCGTGCTATGCATACCAAAGATTGTTTGTAATCCTTTCTTCTCTAATTTGATTTATAGACTAGACTTATCTTCTTGACTTGATTTTATTCTTATTAAAATATCAAAAAATACTTAAAAAATTATAAATACTTAAAATTTTGAAACTACACATCTTGATAAATATAGTTAGATTTTATAACTTATATTCAAAATTCTTTATCATCATCAAAATCAATCTTTGGGTCAACAATCTTCTCCTTTTTGATGATGACAAAATTTTTGAGTATATGCAAAATAATATATAGTGGATTTCTAAATAATTACATGTCTAAAGGCATGAAACCACTAAACAATAAGAACATACTTCATTCTAGTTAAGCTCAAGCATATACTCAATAATAACTCTTTCTCTTTTTGATGGCATCAAAAAGAGTAACTCTAAATGGAGGTTATCAATAAAATCAAGAAAATAAAATAATTTAAAAATATTAAGCTCTTTCTTAATATTGAGTTTAACTTTTATTCAAAATTCGCTCCTTACTATATGCCATATTTCTTAATTTCATTTTTTGTTTACTCTTGATCAATTTTGTATCTCATAACCAAATTAAAATTATATTATAAAAATTATCCTATTATGATAAGATTTTGATGTAATTTGATATGTTAAATTTATTTTCTTCATTTACTAAATTTTTTCTTCCTTATTATCATCAATAGTATTTACTATAATTTTTTACACCAATTAAATTTAAAAATATTTCTTCAAGAAATTTAGCTTATCAAATAAATATGTCAATATTTCAAATTATTCTTAAACTCATGAAAGTTCATAAATCAATTTTGTTCAATATATCTTCAACCATAATCAATATAATAGTCAATCAGAATAACATCATCAAAGTCAATAAGATAAAATATTGAATCATTTTATATTCAATTGGTGGTATGATAATCAATCAAATCAAATAAGATCATATCAAGATTAGGTCAAAGAAAAAACTAGATAAAGGCTTCAAAAGATAGGTTCAACTAGGAAATTTTTAAGTCCTTAGAGATCAAGCTAAGATGTAATATAAATTATCAAAGTCAAGCACTTGATCTTTTATGACGAGAGTGTCTTATCTTGAAGTACTTAAGAAAAAAAATTTTAGAAGAATTTTGATAATTAAGTATCTTATGAGAAAATGTCAAAATTTATTTCTCTTGTAGGTTAGCAATTAAAATATTCATATCCAATTTAGCTTTTGTTAATTCAAGATTCTTAAATATATAATTGTTAAAGAAAAGTTGAGATATCATGCTAAATTTTAAGATAAGTTAATTTCATATTGATTCAAAACATGATACTTATAGAAGAGCACATTGATTTAAAATCAAAGTATTCAAATCATTTCAAATATCAAAATTAGTGACTCATACTAATCTTTCCAAAATATGAAAAATATTCCAAGCAAGTGAATATGATATAAAATCATATTGATAGATTATTAAAATCAATAGAATCAATCAAATAAACATTGATGGTATGATGTGAGAAAAGTTTAGATTTTATCCAATAGCATCATCCATCCATTTTCATTCCCAAGGCATCCATTCATAATATTTTTTTCTTTTCATTCCATTGGATCCTTGGTGAATCTGTAAAATCATTTACTAAATTTTGGTACACAAGCCATCTTGGGTTCATTGAGATTAGAGCTTATGTTTTCTTTTGGAACCCATATTTACTTAATTAAGGTGTGACTAATTCGTTTAGCATTATATTCAAAAATTTTATGGCCAATTTTGTTGCATTTAAAGCAAACTACAAAATAATTTTCAAAAATAAGCTTTGCTAAATATATTGTTTATAAATTTCTATTTTCTTAATAAATTATAGCCAATTTTAGCTTTATCGAAATAGCTTTTTGATTGATTAAAATAGATGAAAGCTTTTGAGAGCCAATTGTAAACTTGTTAAGCATAGAACTCAATCTTTCAATCTCTTTTCTTAGATTAGTATTTTCTTCTAAAAGCAAATATTTTTCTTTCAACAAGTTATCTTTTTCTTTAATATAAAATTTTATTTTTTTAAATTTTATTTTTAGCTTAATATTTTTTAAACTAAAGATTTTTTAGATTTAAGAAGTACTTCTTTTTCTTTAGCTAAAGCATTCTTTTCTTTCAATATATCTTCTTTTTCGTTCAATAATTTATTCTTTTCATCTACTATGGATTTTAATCTATCTACTTTCTTTTGTAGACTCTCATTTTATTTAATTAAGTCATCTTATTTTGTTTGCAAATCTTTCTTATCTTTTTCTAATCTATCTTTATTTTTATTTAAATTTTGATTATCCTTCTTAAGCTCTTTGTTCCTTTTAGATAGTCCTTTAAAATTATTAAATAATTCAAAAAATGCATTATGTAGTTCATCAAAAGTAAAATCATTAGATTGATTTAAGCTTATGTCTTCATTATGAGCCATCAAGCATAGGTTTATCTCTTTTTACTTGAGGATGACTCTTCTTTAGAATTTGAGCACTTACTACTTTTTTAATTAGCCAATATAGTTTTTCTTCTTAATTTTCTTGAGCTCTTTTTCAATGAAGGATAGTCCTTTCTATATTTTCTAAGTTGATTCTTTTTCTTTTATTCTCTTCTTGATTCAAAATTTTTCTTCTTTCTCATGAATCTCACGAACCTTCTTGTAATCATCACCATTTTTTCGTCATCTTTCGAATCCTCGATAGAGTCACTTGAACTTTCTTCAATAGCTAATGACTTGAGTGCAAGGATTGTCTTCTTCATCGTTTCCTCCTCCATGCTTTAGTTCATATTGAGCTCATTTGTCATGAGCGATCCAATTAATACTTCCAAAGTAAGCTAGCTAAGGTCCTTGACTTCTTGAATTGCTGTGACTTTTGCTTCTCAAGCTTTCAGTAAGGATCTAGAAATTTTTCATACAAGATCACTATTAGAATAGTCTTTTTCAAGACTCTTTAATTTATTTATAATTTCAGTAAATCTTGTAAACATATCATTTATTATCTCATGAGGTTCTATTTTGAATAACTCATATTTATGAACCAACATATTTATTTTAGATTCTTTGACTTGACTTATATCCTCATGGGTCACTTCAAATCTGTCTTAAATCTCTTTTGCAGATAAACATGTTGATATTCTATTGAATTCATTATAATCTAAAGCATAATATACAATATTAATAGCTTTAGCATTTAATTAAGCTAGCTTTTTATCTAGCTCATTCCAATCTTTTTTTGATTTAGGTACAAACATATCATTGACAATAATTATGGGTGTGTGAGGACCATTGAGTATGACATTTCACATATCATAATCTTGTGCTTGAATAAAAATTTTTGTTCTAGTTTTCTAATAAGTATAGTTGGTACCATTAAAAAAAGGACTAATGATTGAGTGTCCTTTACTCAACAAAGAACCAAATGGATTAGCCATAAGATTTTTAGCTCTAGAATAAAGAGAAAATTCAGAGTACCTACTCTGATACCAATTATTGCCTAGGTATGGCTACCCAAGAGGAGGAGTGAATTGGGTATTTCAAAAAATAAATGACTAATGTACAGATTTTCAATGATTTAAACTAAGTGATGTGCAGACGATAAATAATATAATCTTTTATGTAAAGAGCAATGAAAAGATAAAAGATGTAAAAAATAAGAGTAATAAGTACAAACACAAATACATAAATTTTATAGTGGTTTGGTGCCAAACTTAACACCTACGTCCACTCCCTAAGTATATCCCTTGGGAATTCAACTATAATTCATAACTAGAATTACAGTCTAATTATTTTTTGGGCTCACAATCAAATTCAGTTCATTTTTTCTAGCTCACCAACTAAAATCATACAAGATTATTTTCTAGACTCATAATCAATCCAGTTAGTTTTTCCCAGATCATCAATCAAAACTTTACAAGTAATTATTTTTCTTCAGGCTAGCAATCAATCCTGATTAATTTTAACTTTGGCTCATCAATCAAACCAATACAATCATCCAATTCAAGGCTTGAACCAACCCAAGTTTCTCATCCTAAGAAATTTTAAATAAAATATAAAAATATAATTAAAATAAACTATTTTAAAGTATAAGAGAAGAAAATCTAAGTTACTTTGCTTGTAAGCTTGATTTCTTCTTCTTGAATGATTGAGAGATTGTAAAGCTCCTTGATTTTCTTCACTCTTACTCTCACTTGCTTGAGAATGATTTATGGTGGAAGGACAAAGGATCATTTCTGAAAATAACTCATTTTCTCTTTTCAGCTCACTCCTTAGGTTTCTCAAAGACTACTCAATATGCTCTCAAAAACATGTTCTTAATGCTCCAAAGGTTTCTATATATATTCTTGAGGCTATCCACCATTTTTTGACATTTAGGGGATCTTCAGAAAGAGATCTAGCCATTGGAGATGAGAAAATAGCCATTGAAAAGTCCATGGGATGAAAAAGCTATAGATCTAAAAACTATCCGTTACAGTCACTAGATCAACTCAGTTTTTGACTGGGTTGGCTCAGTTTATAGCTAGATAATCTCAGTCCCCTGGATCTTGAAAATTTTACTTTCTATGCATTCTATCTTTTGCTTCCACTGAGACTAAGTCAGCTCAGTCTCAGACTAGGTCGGCCTAGTTTGCATGCCATACGTACCAAAGACTACTTGTGATCCTTTCTTCTTCAACTTGATTTATAGGCTAGACTTTTCTTCTTGACTTGATTTTATCCTTATTAAAATATCAAAAAATACTTAAAAAATTATGAGCACTTGAAATTTTAAAACTGTACATCCTTATAAACATAGTTAGACTTTATAACTTATACTCAAAATTTTTTGTCATCATCAAAATCAATCTTTGGATCAACATAACATCAAGGGCTCGTGTATAGATCTCCCTCCATAGAGCAGAGCCTCTTCGACTAAACTAGATCTCACCACCAGTAGGCCAAGGACCATACCTATCCCTCATAATCATGCTCTTTATGGACTTGATTGGGATGAAGAAGAAATCTAGTAGCATGTCAAGAGATCAAAGCATCCTACCTTATGACCAAGAATTGGATTACAAGTCCACCCTCTTGTTGTAGCTAGCACACCACATCCCAGACCACAAGATACATACCCCCACCTCCATCAGGCCATAATCCCCATAGAAAGCTTGGGAATAGTTGCTCAATTCTTAGCACTATAGTCTTAGGCAAGATGACATTTGAAAGAAGATAAATAGCCATGGAGCTGAGCACCGACCTGAACAAGGTAACCCTATCCATTATTGAAAGGGTCCGAGCCTGTTAGCCTTCCAGCCACTCCCAAATAGTGCACTTCACACCCTCGCCCTCAATCCTCCTTAGTCTGCATCCAGAGATGGGCACTCTTAGGTACTACAATATCCCATATTGCTCAACAACAGCCAATCTTTCCATGATCAAGTGGTAGAGCTGCATCGACATCCTCGGACTAAAATGCGTGCATAGCTAACTTGAGAAGATTCACCTTTTGCCATGAGGCACCATAATTGTCCTCCAAGATCATTCAGAACCCTAGGGTGATCCAAACTATGGCCCAATCCACCAACAAAGAGTCATATGCAAAAAGGACATGTGAGATTGGTTGGGGCCCTAGGGCCGAGATGTATGGGGCTACCACCAACTCTAGGGACACAGCACAAAGGGCTCTGAGAGGGCATCAATGTAGATAATAAAAAGATAGAGAGATAAAGGACAACCTTACTGCAGCCCCATTATAGAATAGAAGAACTCTGAGGGTATCCTATTGACTAGAATGGCAAATGTAGGGCTCCAAATGCACACCATAATCCAACCAATCCAGTGGGGGTGAAATCCAAAGCATGACAATGCGTCCTCAAAGAATCATCAACTCATGCGATCATAGGCCCTCTCTATATCAAGCTTGATCACCATGAATACATGATTGGGGAATTCTCGATCGAGATTGTACATGAACTCCTATATAATGAGAACATTATCAGAGATACTGTGGCCACTAACAAATGCCTCCTGCTCTGATTAGATTAGATGAGGAAGGACAGACTTCATCCTATAGATCATCAACTTGGTATATATCTTGTACATAGTCATACACAAGCTAATTGGTCTGAAATGCCTCAACTCTGAAACATCCTATCTCTTCAAAATCAAGACAATGAAGATCTGCTGCCAAGTCCCCGAAATCTCGCCAATGATAAAAAAACTCCTGCACCACCGCCACAACCTCAAACTAGATAATGGGCCAATATCTCCTAAAGAAGGAGGGACCGTTAGGTCCCAGGGCTTTATCTTCTACCATCGAGCAAAGCATCCTCTACACCTCCTCCTCTATCACATCTCTAATGAGCTCCCCATTCTCCTACTCTATGACCATGCTCTTCGAAGGAGGGGTTCAAAATGTCCAACTCTCTCCTAGCAATGTAGTCCATCGAGATCTGAAGAAACTCATAATCTCCTATTTGACCAAATCCTCACCAAACAGCCACTACCTTCTATCATCCCTAATCATCCGAATCTAGTTTGTGTGCCTCCCGATGATGGTGGCTTGATGAAATAACCTTCTATTCTGATTCTTTCCCAAATCCATTGTACTATAGACTTCTTTCTCCAAAAAATCTCCTGCTGCCTCAAGAGGAAGTGGTGCTTAAATAGCAAGCCCCAAAGATCAGTCACTCTATCTCTACAAGCCCACTCTCTCGGTCCTCATGCTCTTGGAACTTAGCAATGGAAGTCTCAATTGCCTCGAGCCTCTTGAAGATGTCTCCAACCTCATTCCTATTTCACCTGAGAAGCCTCCTCCTCGTTAGCTCTAGCCTTAAGATGACTCTATACCAAGCATCACTACAGACTAGCATGCACCAGGCTTCCCTCTCATAATGTCCCAGGACCAAGGGTAGAAGAGCCACACCTTCTTAAATTGTAAAGAGCTTTGGTGAGATAGAAGGTGTTAGTGACCCTTAGGGATAAACTTCGCTCCCACCGAAGTCCAGTCTGATGCTTAGCCTAATATAACTAATAATCATAGAAGAACTTTGATCAAAAATTCTTCCTCCAGCAGTCAAACTCCTCTCGGACCCCTCCAATAGTCGAACTCCTTTCAGACTGCTCCAGTATCCAAACTTCTTTTGGACTCCTCTAGTAGTCGAACTCCTTTCGAACTCTTCCAGCGGTCGAACTCCCCATAATCATCCAAGAAGGTCTCCACACGAGTTCGATCTCATACACGACATGAACTAACCCACATCTGGACTACCTTAGAGAAGTTCGAACTCCTCTAGAATTGATACAGGTCAAAGATCATCACTAATTGATGCCCATCCCTCTGAACTTTGACTATCAAATCTTAAATGGACTGGCACCTCACAATAACAAACACTATCTTCCGTAACAAACTCCACGTGGCTCTGAGCGACCCATTATCCAATAGTTATGGATATCACTATCAGTTTGTTATAGGCTCCATCTATAAAAGAGATCCTTCAGATACGTTTTCTCTAGGCTTCCTGCTCCCTCCCAAAAACTCTATAACTTTCTTGACCGAGCACTCCATTTTTGTTGGTCGAAAAAGCTAACTTGACCGTCGAAGGATCTTGTCGAAGCCACCATCCCAAACTTTAGATGAGACTTATTTTGCAGATCACCGACAGTGATCTCATCTTCTCAGACTCTAGCACTTCTCCGATGACAACCAAATTTTGCACTAACAAGATTGATGCTAGAGGAAGGGCCCTCTATTCCTGAGGATTCATTGTTCTTAAAGGAGTGCTCAGCAGTGATCTCTCTTCTTTCTCTCTAGAGTTCTTCTCGAAAAAAATGCCTTCTAGAAAAGCTTCGATCAGATGGTCAACGGCCTCTGTAGCTAGATCTCATCCAAATCTATCCGCTCCTACTTTGGCTCCAACAACTCAAGCTCCACCTGCAGCCATGGTGGATGTGAAGTAGTTCAACCTGCTGGTCCAGTAGGTTTGCAGGCTCATAGAGGCAGTGCAGACCATGCATCGATAAGCTCCAACGTTAATTCGATCAGAGCAGGCTTCTTCGGAGCCCCATGATCCAGTCTGGGGATGATCAACTTGGGCTAGCTGGTAGGTGACCTTCGAAAAGGAAAAGCAGAGGGTAGAGAGCCCTTGCACTGACCATGACTCGATCCCGAAGGAAATTTTAACCCTATTCCATTAGAAAACCTTAGAGATCAACGATCGTGAAGATCTCCTAGATTAAAGACTCTAGAAAATGAGCCGACGAATCGAAGAACTCCATCATGCTCCCTCCTCCCACGGTAACGATATTTACACTGATCCTTCCTTTTCTCAGAAGATTATGTAGGAACCAATCCCATCGAACTTCAAGCTTCTGTAGTTTGAGAGTTACGACATGACCACCAATTCGGTCAATCACCTAGAGGCCTTCTAGATAATGATGCTGCTCCATGATGTGCTAGATGCCACTTTGTGTCAAACTTTACCATCCACCCTCAAGAGAGCCATCAGGAACTAGTACTCGGCACTTAAGCTGGGTACCATCTTTTTTTTTGATCAAATGAGCCATCAATTTATAGCTCACTTCATTAGCAGCCGACGTTCCCACTGAGATTTGGATTTTTTGATGAATATCAAGCAGAAGGAGAAAAAATCTATCCAATCTTATGTCACCCAGTTTAATGCTGCTACATTGGAGGTCTGAAACCTAGATCAGTCTATTGCAATGGCCGCACTCAAGGACGATCTTCAAAAAAATGATTTACTATTTTCCTTGGAGAAGAAGTATCCTAGGAACTTTGCCGATATGCTGGCCCAGGTTGAAGGTTATGCCTGAGCTAAAGAGGCCTTTAAGGCTAGGGACAACGAAGCCGCCCAGGTGCGGCAGGTGGGTGAACCAAATGTGCCCGTGACTGTAGAGAAATCGAGCAAAGCTCGGCCATGCTCCCAAACTCCTCTGGAGCGTAAGCGGGTCCGAACCCCTACTCGAGCCCAAAGATAAAGAAGCCTGGATAGAAGGGCATGATGGAGCTCTTCATTCAAAAAATTTTACAACTATGCCCCTCTCAATGCTCCAAAAATCTAAGTGTTGATGGAGATCAAGGATCAACTATCGAGACCAAAAAGGATGCGCACTCACTCCTGCAAATGCAATCCTAGTAAGTTCTGCCTCTACCATCATGATCATGGTCATAATACAGAAGAGTGCATCCAGCTTCAAGATGAGATCGAGGAGCTCATCAGGCATGGTAGGCTTGGTCGATTCTTGCAACGTCGGTTGGAAGGATGAGAGGATCAATCGAGAGCACCCTCACTGTCAGAACCATCGAGGGATGAGGAGCAGCGAAAAGATCGGTCCACGATCGGCATCATTAACATCATCTCTGGGGGACTTCGATGAAGAGAGGCTAGCAGTTCAGCCAAGCTCGAAAAGAGATGAAGAATTGAAGAGCCCATCATTTTTATCGATGAGGATGCTCAAGGAGTCTAGTTCCTGTACAACGACGTAGTTGTAATCTCTTTGAACATTGCTAATTATGATGTAAGCCGTATTTTAGTAGATAATAAAAGTTTTACCGACGTTCTGTACTATGATGCTTTCTTTAAAATATTCATATCCGATAATCATTTGGGATCCATGAGCTCTCCATTGGTCAGCTTCACTGGCGATGCTGTGTCAGTGGAAGAAATGATAACTCTAGCTGTGACTGTAGGATAGTATCCAAAGTAGGGCAAGGTGTGGGTCGACTTTTTGGTGGTAAAAGTCTCCTCCACTTGTAATGTAATCCTCGACCGACTTGATCTAAATGCACTACGAGCCATAGTGTCGATTTGTTACCTGAAAAAAAAATTCTCAACAAGCAATGAAATAGATGAAATCAGAGGTGATCAAGCATTAGCCCAGCACTACTACTCCATCGCCTTACAAAATGGCACTTGACTTAACCCCTACCTAGTTGACGGGCTTGATGTCTGTGATGACCTTACCGAAGAACAAGGTGAGCCCATAGAAGATCTTGTGATCATCCCTTTGAATGACAAAAATGTGGAGTATACGGTCCAGATTGGCTCCAATCTGGAAGATGAAGTTCAAGAGCAGCTTATCGCCTTTTTATGGAGGAATGTCGATGTCTTCACCTGGGTTCCAATGAATATGCCTGGGATTGACGTCGAGGTTATGGAACATCAGCTGGCCTTGATCCCAAGCATCGATTAGTGAAAGAAAGAGTTCGAGGCCATGCACCAAAAAGGTAGAAGACAATAGCAGAAGAAGTCGACAAGCTTCTCAATGCTGAATTATTTGAGAAATTAGCTATTCGACTTGGATCTCTAACGTGGTCCTAGTCAAGAAGACCAACGGCAAGTGGAGGATGTGTATAGATATCAAAAAAATGAATAAAATCTGTCTAAAAGATAGCTACCCTCTACCTAGGATTGATCAACTGGTAGACGCAACCTCAAGCCACGAGCTCCTCACCTTCATGAATGCCTTTTTCAACTATAACCAAATACGGATGGCACCGAAGGATGAGGAGAAAACTATTTTTGTTATTGACTATGGTCTTTACTGTTATAGGGTTATGTCTTTTGGACTCAAGAATGCAGGGGCAACATACCAACGCCTGGTCAACAAGATCTTCAAGGAGCAGATCGACTGCAACATAGAGGTGTATGTGGATGACATGCTCATCAAAAGTCGAGCTTCAATAAACCACATCACCGATCTCGAAGAGACCTTCAGTGCGCTCAAGAAGTACAAAATAAACTTGAACCCGATGAAGTGCGCCTTTGATATGATCTCGAAGAAGTTTCTAGGGTTTATGATGTCAAAACATAGGATCGAAGCAAATCCAAAGAAAATTTGAGCTATTTAGGAGATGACTGCTCTAAAAATAATCAAAAAAGTTCAGCACCTGATTGAAAAGATGGCATCCCTAAATCACTTCATCTCAAGATCGATCGAGTGATACATGCCCTTCTTCTAAGTTCTCAAACAATCAAAGAACTTTTGCTAGACGACGGAGTACCAACGGGCATTTGAGGAGCTCAAAAATTATCTCGACTCACCCCCACTTCTAGCTAAGCCTGAACCTGAAGAAGAATTATTCTTGTACCTAGCAGCCTTTCCGATGGCCTTGGCAGTAGTCCTGGTCAAGGAGGAAGTGAAGATGCAGCGACCAGTCTACTACGTAAGTCGATTCTTGAGGGATGCAGAGACCAGATACCTAAGCTAAAAAAATTAACTTACTCTCTTTTAATCGCTGTCAGAAGACTCCTACTTTACTTTTAGGGACACACCATAACGGTCCTTATGGATCAACCAATAAAAGCAGTCCTTCATCGAACGGATGCTTCCAAAAAAATTACAAAATGGGCAATCGGGCTCACGAAGTTTGACATCAATTATCAACCCTAGTCATCGATCAAAGCTCAGATATTGATAAATTTTATAGTAGAATATACCATTCCAGATGAAGTCGAGCTTGAACAGGATGAGATCGGCATCCCATGATTGCAATTGAGCCTCTCCGAAGAGAGTGCCAACCTTTTTAAAGATTTTTGGATCCTATACATGGATGGTTCGTCCAACTTCGCTGGAGCAGGTATGGGATTGGTCTTAGTCAACTCTGAGGGAGTCATCATCGAATATGTGCTATGCTTCAAATTTTCTATAACTAATAATGGGGCCAAATATGAAGCACCGATCGTTAGGTTAAAAATAGTAAGAGAGTTAAAAGTAGATCGACTTCAAGTCTACAGTGATTCTCAACTAGTGGTAGTCAAGTTAGTGGCAACTATGAAGCACAGAAGGAAAGTATGATGAAATATCTTGAAAAGATAAAGGATTTGACTTCGATCTTCGATAGTTTTAGCATCAACAGATTTTGAGGGTAGAAAATACAAGAGCCGACCTCCTCTCTAAATTGACTACTTTAGTCCCAGTCGAACTGTCCAAAGAAGTATTTTTTGAAACTCTAAAATGCCCAAGCTAAGAGGAATCACAGCTTGTTATACAGACGGAGCTCGAGTCGAGCTGGATTGACCTGTTAGTTGCCTATCTCAAAGAGAAAGTTCTTCCTCATGATCCAAAAGAAGCTCGAAAACTCAGAAATCAAGCCTCCCGGTATATTTTATGTGAGGACAAGTTGTATAAAAGATCGTATTCGCTACCGCTGTTGAGATGTCTCGGACCTTCAGAGGTCAACTTCACATTATGAAAAATGCACGAGGAAATTTATGAAAGTCATGTAGGAGCCAGATCCCTATCATAAAGACTACTTCAGCAAGAATACTATTGGCCAATCTTGTACCATGATTCTATGGAGTATGTCAAGAAATATGATCGCTGTCAAAGAAATGCAAATATACAAAGATAGATGACCTCCAAGCTTACTCCACTAAGTACACCTTGGCCATTTGTGCAGTGGAGAATGGATATACTTAGCCCTTTTCCAATGGCATCCAGATAATGAAAGTTCCTCCTAGTTATGATCGACTATTTCATCAAATGGGTCGAAGCCGAACTATTAGCAAAAATTACTGAGATCAAGGTATAAGATTTTATCTGAAAGTTAATCGTCTGTCGGTTTGGTCTATCCCAAACTCTAATAATAGATAATGGATGACAGTTCGCTGGGATGAGGTTCGTTGAGTTCTGTGAAGATCTAAACATCTTCCATCACTTCATGTTGGTAGCTCACCTACAGGCAAATGGAAAAGCTGAAGTGATCAATTGGATTCTATTGCAAAGTATCAAGATAAGACTCAAAAAAGTAAGAGGGGCCTGGGCGGACAAACTCTATCATGTTTTGTGGGCATACCGCACGACCGAAAGCCTATCGACTGGAGAAATACCGTTCATCTTAGCTTTTGGAATAGAGACAGTCATTCCGATCAAACTTAAACTTTCATTGGTGTGGGTAGTGGCTTTCAACGAGCAGCATAATCCACAGGACCTCAGAGCCAACCTCGACCTACTAGAAGAAAAAAGAGAGAAAGTCTAAGTTCGAATGATAGCTTACAGGAGAAGGATGGCCCGATACTATAACTCCAGACTCAGAGGTAAAATATTCAGAGTGGAGGACTTAGTGCTTCGACGAGCTACCATCTCTCTACCTCAGAGCTAGAAAAAGCTTGCCTCAAATTGGAAAGGACCCTATGAGGTCACGGAGGTCGTCTGACCCAAGACGTACTACTTGCAGGAGCTAAGGGGGGAGACCTACCTCGACCATAAAATTCGAAAAATCTATGAATATATTATCGATGATTTGATTATAATAAAATCTTCCTACTTCAACAACCTAACCTTTGTTGTATATTGATGATAAAGGGAGACTACCTCCTTAACTTGATCTCATGATAAATATAGTTCGTTAGGAATAGGAGGAGAACCTCATCCTAACGTAAGCAAAGTCGAAGGCCTCATTCATTTTAGACAAGATGAGAGGAGAGGCTCTGACAATGGTCCTAATGTGCCCCTACAGTCCATTAGGAATAGGAGAAGAACCTTGTCCTAACGTGAGCAAAGTCAAAGACCTTATTCATTTTAGTTGAGATGAGGGGGGAGGTCCCGACAATGGCCCTAATATGCCCCTACAGCCCGTTAGAAATAGGAGGAGAACATCATCATAACGTGAGCAAAGTCGAAGGCCTCATTCATTTTAGATGAGATGAGGGAAGAGACCCTGACAATGGCCCTAATGTGCCCCTACAGCCCATTAGAAATAGGAGGAGAACCTCATCCTAACATGAGCAAAGTCGAAGACCTCGTCCATTTAAGATGGAATGGGGGGAGAGGCCCTGTCAATGGTCCAAAATGCGCTCCCATGAGCCACATTAGGAACAGAAGGAGAACCTAGTCCTAATGTGAGTAAAGTTAAAGGCTTCATTCATTTTAGATGAGATGAGAAAAGAGGCCCTGATAACAATCCTAATGTATTCCTACAGTCTATTAGAAATAGGAGGAGAACCTCATCATAACATGAGCAAAGTCGAAGATCTTGTTCATTTAAGATGGGATGGGAGGAGAGGCCCTATCAACGGCCTAAAATATGCCCCCACGAGCCATGTTAGGAATAGAAGGAGAATCTCATCCTAACGTGAGCAAAGTCGACAACCTCGTCGATATAAGATAGGATGAAGGGAGAGATCCTACCGACGATCCTAACGCACCCCTGTAAGCCATGTTAAGAATAGAAGAAAAGTCTCATCCTAATATGAGTAAAAGTCGGAACCTCGTAGACCAAAGACGTGCAGAAGAAAGAAGCTTGGTGGAGAATCCTTACACATATTTTTTCATGATGACCTGACTACATCAAATATGAAAGGCAGAACCTTATCCTATTTGCAAGAGAGGTCCTAGTTCGACGTCCACAATAAGTCCGGCATCCACAATGAGCTCGGCATCCGCAACAAGCATTTCATAAGAAAATGATAGAGAGAAAAAAATGAGGTAAAGAAGGTAAGGCCGTAAATAGGCCTCAGATTCATGCAAAATGAAAATAACAAAAAATATATTATTTCATTACAAAAATGAATTCATTACAAGCAAAGCATAGGTCGATAAGGCCGATTACACTAAAAAAAGAAAAAAGAGGGGGAAGAGATCGAAGCTTTAAGGTGAACTAGATTTTTCGATCTTCGGACTGCCAGGTCCGACCATCACCAAGGCCTGCTTTAGCCTAAGGATCTCCTCCTCAAGCTCCTTCTTCTGGAAGAGACCATCTACATACATTCTGTTGGCGAGCTAAAACTTACCTTCGAGCTCTCACCGCTGTCTCCTTAAAACTTCAGACTCGACCTCCACATCCTCGACAGCCCGATGTTCATAGGCGAGCTGAAGCTTCAGCTGTTGAACCTCGACCTGCTCCACCCCAACCGCCTCTGAAAGCTCACCAACGATCCTCTTCAAGGAGGCCATCTCCTTCGACTCACCACTCGCACTGGCTCTCCGATTATTATGCAGTCACTTTTGAAGATGAGCTGCCTCATCTTTGGCAATCTTGAGCTTTCCTTTAAGTCTAGACATCTTCTCCGTCTAGATCACTCGGTAGCTATTATGCCAATCCTTAGTATTTTATAGCTGCTTCTGAAGCTGGAAAAACTGTATTGACTAGTCTGAGTCGTACCGGGCCTTATCGATAGACCACGGTGAGCTTCCTTCTAGAAGATGGATCTTTTCTCCGACATCTTTCAGGTTAGCTTCAAGAGAGCTGATCTTCGCTGTCAGTACCCAGGACTTATCGCTGGCATTTCTTTTGAGTTCGGTGACCTCCTTCTTGAAGCTATCCTTTCGGATACTAAAGCTCACCGCTTCCTTCATATGCAAGCCTCGGAGGTAAGTGACCTCTTTAGTCGCCTCAGAAGCATTCTTTCATGAGGTTTGAAGGTCGTCCTCCATCTTCTTCAACTTCTTCCTCAAAATATGAACTTTCTTCCTCAGATTCTTTATCAAGGGCTTTATCGAAACCCCCTGAGGTAGTGGATCAGTGTTGGTGGAAGACTGCATTCGAGATACAAAAAGTGCTCAAGGGTATGAAAAGAAATTTACTTCATTTAATTAAAACTTTTGAGTACAAGATATAAAAAAAAGAGTACAACTACTCGAGAATCTTAACCTCGGAGGGTGGAGCCAAATCGCTCTCGACCACCTCAGATTTTGGAACTAGTTTAGGTGCCTCTACGGTAGGTTCAGATAGGCTAGAAGCAAACTTATCAAAGAAAAGGTCGACTACAGCATTAGACGGTCCCGCCTCCACATCGTCTTCCTCCTCCTCCAAAAAGTTGAGGTCAAGCTTGGGAAACCTTTGGGCTACCCTATCTTTGCAGAGCTTGAAACCCTTAATAAACACTTTCTGGCCAAACTCGATGTTCAGATTCTGCATCTCGGAAGAGGTCTTGAACTCTTCCATGGCCCGGGTCATTGCTTTCGAGATCGACTTCACCATTTGGGTCTCCAGTTCAGCGACCCTATTTTTGGCTTCCTTCCTCCTCTCCTCTTCTAGGGCCAGTGTGGCCTTCAGTCCGACCGAGGCAAACTCCTCTTCATAGAGAGCGTCCTGAAGACTTTTGATGTTCGTCGCCTTCTCCTTGGCAAGATGCTCGATCTCGTTGATCCTCTCTTGAAGATGGCGGACCTTGGCTCGAAGGTCCTCTTAGGCCTTCTATGCCTCCACCTCCTGATGATGCACCCTCTTGATGTAAGCAAGCATCTGGTGATCTGACTGCAACAAATGATTGGTGTTAAAAAAAATAAAAGAAAAGAAGAAGGAGAGAAGAAGAAGAGTGCAGGAGAGAAAAGAAAGAGTCAAGTAATGAAGCAATCATCTTGAGGATGGTTCTGAGAGAACTCCAGATGAGCTACCGTGGGTCCAGATCAGCCATCTAGTCCACCACCTCGGGCATGGCAAACCTATCGACAAGATCCTGGATGATCTTCAGGTTATCGAAGGGATCCTCCCCTCGTTCATTGTTGTTGCCATCCAGTCCACCTAAGCGAGTCTTGCAGGACGTCTTCGCAATGGCTTTTTTTTTCTTTCCTCTCCTATCCCTTTTCTGATAGGAAGCTTTGAAACCCGATCCCTACTGGAGGGATCTAAGGGCATGGAAGGCACCGGGCCCATGCTAGCGATGTCAACCTCAGTAGTTGCGGCAATCTCGATGCCGATGATGACCTCGGACGCAGCGGTAGTGGAGGTGAGGACTCCAGAGCTGGAAACACTAACCTTCGCCCTCTTTGAGCCATCTTCTTAATCTTTCCCTTTTCTCTTTCTGGTGAAGAGCCCTTTGGTAAGCATCTTAACAGCTTGTGCGTCCATTTCTATAGCAGAAAAAGAAGAGTGGTCAGTAGCAATACACATGCATGAAATCATGTGGATTCGAAAATCAAAAGATGTATCAGCAGGATCGCGGAGACTCAGACCTAGGTTGAGCAAAGTCTATTCCTTTAGAAGGTCGGGAAGAGGAGGAGCTTGGTACACCTTGAGTTTATTAGAGAAATCAAGGTCGGCTCCATCTAAGCTAGGAGCTTAGCGAACTGACTCTCTAATATAACCCCATGAAGGAAGACCTAATGGTAAGGTCGGGCAATGTACAAAAAAAAACTTTTTCTTTCAGTTATGAACGGAAGAAGGGGCACCTTTCAATAATCCCTTCTTATCAATCTGGAGAAAAAAGTACCATCAATTCTTCATGGAAGGATAGCGCTTGAAGGTATAGAAGTTCCTAAAAAATGAAATGGTTGGCTAGACTTTGGTTAATCGATAGAGGAAGAGAAAACTTATGATGAACCAAAAAAAGTTCGGTATGACAGATGTGAAGGAGATGTTTAAAAATCAAAAGAGGATGACTACAAATGGAGGCAGCGGGAGTCTAAGCCCGATGCGCAAAGCTTTTAAGTACAAATAAAATTGGCCAGTCGGAGGAGAACTGACCTGATCATCAGAGCTGGAGAGTTCAAGGTCATATTCTAGAGAGATTTCATATTGGATTTGGATCAGAAAAAGATCGTCCAAGATAAGGACGGACGGGATGGTGT
Source organism: Cocos nucifera (assembly GCA_006176705.1). Taxonomy (NCBI): domain Eukaryota; kingdom Viridiplantae; phylum Streptophyta; class Magnoliopsida; order Arecales; family Arecaceae; genus Cocos; species Cocos nucifera. The sequence goes on from QRFJ01000015.1 coordinate 1,738,441, forward strand.
CTGGAGCAAAAGACGAGTGGGACATGTTCCTAGGTTCTACCTCGACCAGGGGTGTAGAATCAAAAAAGATTGGTCTAGACAAGCCTCACGAATTGATGGAGTGGGATGTTTTGAAAGACTTTCGGATCGAGATGAACCCCAAGAAACCCCCGCAAAAAAAAAATCAGAAAAACAAGGAGCCAGAAGTGATAAGCATGAATAACCTAAGAGAAGGATTAGAAAACTGACCTAAATTATTTGAGGAGGATGAAAGGACGATGGACATGATGAGAATCAATTAAAAGGATGTTCAGAGCTCGGGAAGGTAAGAAAAGGATGAGACCCATGGGAAGAAGGCAAATGGAGGCCGAAGGAAGAAGAAGACTCGAGCAGGGATGACTTTCGAATAATAGGAGAAGGCCTTAAATAGTCAGAAGTAATCCAAATCCGTTATGATTGCGGATCGACTTCGATCGGTCAGTGTGCACTGCATGTCCCACTCATCATGATAGAGGAGCGGCGATGGATGGAGTCTTTATGGTACCGTACCTATGGCAGAGTTTCGATAGAAGATTCGAATGATCATCTTTTCGGACTCATTTCAAACTTAGAAAGTTTCGATGCCAGCATGGTAAACACCAAAATATTTCATCCTGACAAGCATGGGAACCCAGGATCGGACTTTGGCCATCACCTTCCTTCCTCCCTTCTTTCAAATTTCAAACTCGAGAGTAGGGGGACTATTATTGGGGATAAACCCCGCTTCCACCAAAGTCTAGTTTGATGCTTAGCCTAATGTAACTGATAATCATAGAAGAGCTTCGATCGAGAATTCTCCCTCTAGTAGTCAAACTCCTTTCGGATTCCTCCAGCAGTTGAACTCCTTTCGAACTCCTCCAGTGGTCGAACTTCTTTTGGACTCTTTCAGTGGTCGAACTTTCCACAGTCATCTAAGAAGGTCTCTGCACGAGTCTAATCTCGTACACGACATGAACCGATCCACATTCGGACTACTTTAGAGAAGTCCAAACTCTGCTAGAATTGATACACCTCAAAGGTCATCACCAACCGACGTCCATCCCTCCGAACTTTAACTATCAAATCTCAAACAAATTGGCACCTCACGACAACAAATACTATCTTTCATAACAAACTTCACATGGCTCCGAGCGGTCCACTATCCGATAATTATGGCTATCACTATTAGTTTGTTATAGGCTCTATTTATAAAAGGGACCCTCCAGATATGTTTTCTTTAGGCTCTCTTCTTTCTTTCAAAAAATCTGTAACTTTCTTGACTAAGCACTCTATTTCTATTGGTCGAAAAAGCTAACTTGACCATCAGAGGGTCTTGCTGGAGCCACCACCCCGGGCTCTGGATGAGACTTATTTTGTAGGTCACTGACGGTGACCTCATCTTCTCTGACTCCAGCACTTCTCCGATGGCAATCAGATTTCGCACCAATAGTGATAAACATGATTGAGTAATGGTCGGAAGTAATTCTTGGCAAGTGATGGACCAAGTGAGTAGGGTTGCTCTGAATCCAACTAGCTATTATAAAGATCCTATCAATCCTCTCCCAAATCCTAGCCTCTTTCTGACGGTTATTGCACCAAGTGAATCTCGGACTAACAAAAGTAAGGTCGATAAGACTATTAGTCTAGAAAAAATCCCTAAACTCTCTAGACTCCATATCATCCACATAGGGTTTGCCCCCCTATTTTGCATGATGCCCAACAATGCAGTTAAAATTACCACCCACCATAGATGGGATCCCCTGATCAATCATTGTCGCCATTTTCTTCCACAAAATACGTCACTCTAAATAATTGATGCTTGCATACACACCTGACAAGAGCTAAGTCGATCCATTAACTTCAATGATAATGATTATAGCTTGCTGAGTATATTGGTGTAGTACATCCACTGAAGCTACACCAACTTTTTAAATGATAATTATGCCCCCCAAAAGACCTTGGGATTCCATAGCATAAAGGCCCTAGTTAATAGGAAATCACTTTTAGATATGAACTAGGCTAGGCCCAGACAAACCTTGTCTCCATTAGGATGCATAGATCAGTTTCATGCTGCTGCATCATTCTCCTAAAAGTGGAATGGAAGGCTATTTTTCCCACCCTGCTCACATTCCACAACAACACTTCATGGGGAACCAATTTTGAGAGTAGAGGAGCCTTGAGTTGAGTCGCCCCACTCACAACCTAATGAATCACCCTCAACTACCATCACATGGCTCCCAACAACTTGCAGGGCCTACTTGACCTAGCCCATAGCCTCCTTTTGGCCCAACCTATGGCCCTACTACATTAGATCCACTTTGCTCCCATCATTACCTCCATCCTTTTCAGTGGCATTTGACAAGGATGGCCAACTAGCCTCCAAATTTGAGGCATGCTTCCAGATCTCTATCCGCAACCACATCCCTCAGTTCTCCTCCATCTAGTTGCTAGAGCCACTCCCCCCTTCCACCCTCGGCCTAGGATGGCCACCATCTACTCCACTAGATAGTCTCCTACCATTCCTGGTGTAGTCATCGTTGGCTGGCCTAGGAGAGAGTTTGGAGAGGTCGGCACCATCCCCCTTTAATGGTTGCTTCCCTTCCTTCGACGTCCGCATAGCCGCACAACCTGTTCCCCTCATGGAGCCCTCCCTGCTTTGGCCCAACTAGCTGACCCACCATAGGAAGCCTAGGCAAGCCAAAAGCAGAGGGTTGAACCTTTATTGGAGCAAGCTGTCGGGCTGGGCTTCTGGCCCTCTTCAGAGATGACCTGCCCACTTCCATAACATAGCGGTCTCGTGGGCCCAAACTCAGGCTTTCTTCATGGCCTGCCACCATATCCTGCTGAACTAGGCTCAACTCAGTCAAAATGCAGAAGCTTGATCTTGACTCACCGCTTCTGACTCGGGTCGGGTCAGGGCCATCCTGAGGCTTCTCCAATGAGCATCGACAAACAAATTTGGTAGGCTTATGCCAACCATCAGAGTTTGGTGGTGACCCAGGAGAGGTGGCCGGTTGTCTCAGTGAGCTTAGTCAAAATGGAAATGAACTTGGAGCCAAGAACTCAGAATTGAAATAAGTTATCTTCCCTAGTTTTGCTAGAACCCTAGAGGGTTTAGGCTGGAAAATCCTTGAGATGGCCACCATTGTCCAAGTCATGGCAGGATAATCTTCATCGATAGCTCATTTTTCACTACCACTTCCTCCACTGCCATGGGGCTCACGAAAAAATTCTTTGGTTGAAGGCCATGCTCCGATCCACCTTCTCTTCTAGGGTGAACTTATAGTTGCCGTCACCATGGGCTAGCTGGCCACATCGATAGCATATGGACAGTACATTTTCATATATGAATGGCTATCAAAATAGCCCTAAATTTTCTCTTATGGAAACCCCCAGCTTCAAGGGCTCTGTCAAGTCGATATCCACCCAGAATCTAGCAAATCTGGTCTTCTAGTGTCGATCGATGAAATCATCGAGGGCAATAGGATTCTCGGCCTCTACATTAATGATCTCCATTAGCATCCTTGTCGATCAGTATTCCATTGATAGACTAGGCAACCAAATCTAGATTACTATCCTCTGCACTGTGTTGACACCAGGGATGAAATCAAGGACCCACAACTTGACTACCAATAGTTGGCCGGTGACGAACCATGGTCTCCCATTGAGTATCCTCCTACAATCATCCTGCTATCAAAACTAGATGAGGTGATGATCCTCGGCCAATGCAAAAGGTTTGAAATCGTATTGAAGTTGCCTTCTAGCTTTAAACTTCTTTTTCACCCACTCTGTTGGCACCCTCCGACCAAAGCTTCAGACGAGCATAGAAATGTTCCTCTACTAGTTCTAGGACTCCTTCAAGCATCTTCTCCTCCAGGAACTCAAGAATCTTGGTGAAGAATTACTAGAGCTACTCTACTTTCTCTGGCATAATTTTATGCTCCATCTATCGAAACTACTGTGGCAGCCATTGAGCTATATCAGCCGAAGAGCCCTCCCCATCATCCAGCTTCGGTGAGGATTGGCCATCGTAGCTCACCTTTTTTGGCTTTGTCCACCATTTTGACCAACTCAAATACCTAATAACCACTGATAAGCGATAAAAATATACTAATAAAAATATTAAATTATAAAATAAATTAATCTATTTTTTTAAAAATTAATATTTTTATTAATTTTTATATAGAAAAAAAGATCACCAATGTAAAGATCTTATTTTTCTAATTCAGATGAAATAAATTTCAAGCAAAACGGACTTCAAACGAGCTCAGAATTGAATTTCAAAAAAAAAAAAAGTGAGCTACGGTGGCCCGGTTTGATCGAAACAACAAATCGACCCACCGATGTAACGCTGACGTCAGGATGACGTCAGCATTTTTTGCGGCACACGATAGACCATCTAAAGGATATTTCAGGAATTTCACAGTAAAAAGCGCACTCTGATTGGCTGAAGAATGCGGCGGTCCACGCAACATCGGACTCGCGCATGGTCCATGGAGGATAATTTGGAAATCTTGGCTGATCCAACAGGTGGTTTTCACTTAAACTCGATCGAACGGCCAAAAAGAAGGCGCTGATGGATGGCAACCGCAGCTCCCAATCGAGATCCAACGGCTGAGATTCATCCCGAAGTTAAACTATAGATTAGAAGCCTTCTTTCTATGCGATCGGACGGTCCAGATTCGATCCAACAGTTGATCCAATGGCTGGCATTAAATCTGACTTGATCTGGATTATTTTAAGGGAGTTTTGAGTGATTTTTGGACCATTGATCAACATTCAATGGGCAGAATTATCCAGATCTTAATTTGAATTATTTTGGGAGTCTTAAACCTAAGTTTTAATGGATTTTAGGGAAAAATCAAACTCTTCATCTATAAAAAACCTACTTCTATCGTGAAAAAAATAATCAGAGAGAGACAGAGAGAGAGATGGGGAAAAAGAGAGAAATAGAGAGAGAGAGAGGGAGAAAATAGAGAGAGAGAGAAAGAGAGAGGAGAGAGGTAAAAAGAGAAGAGTGATTTGTGAGAAATAAAAAAAGGGGTTTCTAATTTTTTTCGACATTCAAGACATCGATCAAGGAGCATCTTCTTCTTCGTCAAGTTCTCCACATCAAGAGCAATGGACAATCAATTTTAGCAATCAAACAGTCTAATTTCTCTATGCTTTTTATTTTATTTACTATTTTTGAATTTGTTATCATGAACTAAATTTTATTTTACTAAGGCTAAGGTGTAGCCACTCTTTTGATGCAATATTCAGTGTGATTATTTTTAAATTTTATTCATGAGGAGTATATAAATCTGATCTTAATGCTTTTAGATTACTGGCCATCTTCTAATTGATCTGATGAACATAGATGTTACGGACCAAGTACATCTATGTTATTGCTTCTTGATTATATACCTTATATTATGAATCAAATTAGAATTCATATGCATGCAGAAATTTTAGTGCGCTTTGGACGCAGCGTATTTTAATTAGAGGGTTTCACAAAACCTAATGCATTAATATTTATTTAAATTACACCTGGACCAAAGGGTAATTAATAAATATTAATAGTTTTGCTATGCCTGGACCAAAGGATAGTGAATAAATTAGGAGACTCCACCGTCACATGAAATAAAATTAATCTAAAAATCTGAATATTGTATTGACTGAGTTGGTGAACCGATTGCCTTAGTAATCCATTGCTCTTGAGTTTAAAATCCTAATAATTTACACTCTCTCTATTTAATTAAAAACTTTTAATTATTTTTTATTTATTTTCTTTAATTTTTTATTCTCATAAATCGATCTTCTAAATAAAGCATAGGAAAGAGCTTTTCAGTACTTATTTTTCAATCCTCTAGGGACGATACTCTACTCATTCACTTTATTACTTGATCGACTGGTGCACTTGCCATAGCTATAAATTAGCACGCATCAAGTTTTTGGCATCGTTGCCGGGGATTGTGTCTAAAACAATATTAAAATTTTGATCCTAGCTTTACTTTAGAAATTTATTTTTAATTTTTATTATTTTTAAATTTTTTTTTTCAGTGCATGACACGTACTGGACATAGTAACTTACTACCTTTAGATCCAGAAATTGAAAGGACCATTAGAAGACTACAACAAGAAAGAAACATGGCAGCTGAAGATCCTAACGACATCAATCTAGGATTGGATATGGCGACTGAAGGACAGCATGAAGCTATTCGACCAGTACATCGTTCATTAAATGATTATATCACACCATTTGTAGCCGATGCAGCTTCAAGCATCAGGAGACCGCCTGTACGAGCAAATAACTTCGAAATAAAATCGGCGATGATCCAAATGATTCAATCAACTGTACAATTCAGTGGACACGTGCATGATGATTCGAATGCCCATATTTCTAAATGTTGAAGAATTACTAGAGCTGCTCTACTTTCTTTGGCATAATTTTATGCTCCATCTATTGAAACTACTGTGGCAGCCATTGAGCTATATCAGCCAAAGAGCCCTCCCCATCATCCAGCTTCGGTGAGGATTGGCCACCGTAGCTCATCTTTTTTGGCTTTTGTCCACCATTTCGACCAACTCAAATACCTAATAACCACCCCACCACCCTTTCGGCCAACCCGACCCTTTTGTCACCCATACAAACTGGTGTAGCCCGTCTGACCCTAACTCTAACTAGTATTTAACAAGCTTTTCCTTTACACGCAATATCAAAATTGCTTTTCTTTTTCGGCCAGGCATATGGTAACAGCATTGCAACTTACGGAAGCAACCCAATTCAGAGGGCCCCACGAACAAACCATGTAACCGTGCAAGTCATGGAGTACCATGGGCGAGATGCAACGTCAAGCGAGCCGCGTGGTGGCAGCCTCGAAAGAGGATCGCGGCCCGGAGCCAAACTGAAGCGAGTGTCGAGCTACTCCAAGAATGTGATGACCAACATATTGTCAATAGTGGTGGCGTACTATTCTGCACGTCAAGATATAACTCAACACGCCAAAAAGCTCTTTGTGGTCGCCTGCGGCAGCCTCGTCTTCATCACATTCCTCGCCGATCTCATCTTGATGCTGCACACCTCCTGCTTGCTGACACTCCAACGCATCGGCGAACGCCGGTATACGGCCGCGATAGTCCTCATCTACGTCTCCAACGTTCTCCTTATGCTTACCTCAGCTGGTCTCTTGGTTCTCTTAAACAAAAGTTATGCCTTGCATGCTGCCCTTCTACTTCCAATCATCGCAATCCTCGGCATTTTCTTCCGCAAAGAAATTCAAACTGCGCAGGACCAACGGTCCACCGGCTATGAAGATTATGAAACGGAGCTGAAGCTATTCTCTAACTTATCGGTTTCGGTTACGTTTATCACTTTCACAGGAATGATAGCTACAATTTCTTTCGACTTCAAAAGGTTTGCTGAAAAAGCTGGGCATCTCGGTATTACGGTCTCCGAGTCCTTTATCTTCTTCACCATTATCTTTGGCCTTCTGTCCATGCTGCTTACCACGGTTCCACCTTCATTTAATCACCCGAGAACCCGAGAACGCCTGATCAGCGTCATCAGAGCCCTTGGGTATGTTCTCTTTGGCTTGCAAACACTGACAGGGCTTGAGGTTGCTGCTGAATTTGCGGAGGGGTTTGTCGTGCTGGCTTTCTTGCCGGATTTTGTGGGAGCCGTGTTCTGGGTTCGCAAGGAATTCTTGCATGAACGCCGAGGCGATGAAGAAACAGGTGGCGAAGCCGGGCGTGGAATCTCGAGGGACGAAGTGGATGGAGAAAGAGGTCGTAATGACGAGCCTGAGACCTTCGCAATCCCTGTCACGAGCTTCATTTTCACACTATTGATTGCTGTGTATTCGATGCATCGGGGAGATCAAGACTACAGCTTCCATCTCAGGAGCTGCATGTTACTTATCTTCTCAGCCTTCAAGTCCAGCCTCAGCTGGACGATGCTGACATTCAAGCCTCCGGAAACACAAAGCTTGGTGACCGTTGCTAACATCTTAACTCGTTTCACCGTTGTATTGCTGGCAGTGGCCATGGTGAATCTTACATTCTTCGCAATTCCGGCTATTTATAAGTTTATTTAAATCTCTGGAGTTTCAGCATATCAACAGACAAGAAATCTAAAGAGAGCGCATTTGTGCTGAAGCTTTAGAGGAAGGCGCATATCACATAAATTTAGTTGTCAACCAAAATAAATGTCTCCACTAATAGAATCATGCATGAGTAAACAAAGGAGAAGAAATTTGTTGATCAATGCTTTGAGTCATGAATACAATTCCAATGTTTTGTTGGTTAATGTGGTGATAATTGATGGTAAAGGGTATTATTAGAATTTTACATACACACATATAAGTACATACTGATCTAATAGGATCCTCATACTTAATATAGACCATTTTGACCACTACGAGTAAGAACTAAATAGGATTTAGAAGTAAGATGTACCATATCAAGAAGCTAAATCGCATGCCAAAATTCAGAAGATTATAACTTAATCATATAATGTCTGATTGTGATGAAATTTTTTTTTTTTTAAAAAAAGATATATTTTCAAATTCTATCCCCTATAAAATTTTAATATTTTTATAACTTTTATATTATCATATTTTTTAGAGATCTAATTTTATTTAAATTAGAAAAAGGAGTTCAACATAAATTATTCAATGATAGAAGATAAAAAAAAAAAAAAAAATCCGATCCGAATTATACGAGGATGGACCATACTATTATAAATAAGGGCTGTGTACCTTAGTCTTTTGGTGTATGGAGAAAATAAAAAGAAAGAAAAGATACTTGGCACCTTACTTTCAAAATTTCTTCCCTTCTTCTACCTTGTCGTTATGAGATTCAAGTTAAGTGGGCTGAAGAAAATATTTTTTCCCCCAATTGGATCATGTATACACACACTATTATATTACTTCATTAAACTCTACTAGTTTCAATGGTAAGATAAATGAAATTACATGCCAAAACATTAATATGGGTATATCCCTATTTACACCACATCCTAATACCCAAAGGATAATTCTACATGTTGGAGCTCTAAGATGGAATACAACAAAAGGCGGATTTCAAATCAAGGAGGGTCTCAAACCAAGTACCTAAGCCAAATATCTAAAGATTGAAGGTTTGACATTATTCAACCTTAATCAAGGAGCAAACTTGGTAACCAAGAAGTCGCTTGAACATGCCACTTTGTAGTCTGAGTAAACAAACCATCAAACTGAAAAGCTGTTCGTGAGGTTAAGCTAAGGCTAGTGTCTGCTGATCATGCATGGTGAACTATGAGTCTTCTCCCATTGACCTAACGAAAGGGATTGTGGTATAGTATGAGACAAGTCTGTTGGAAACAATATGAGATCTGATGGTTGATAGGACATAGCAAGTGGAAAAATAGTAGCCCTAGTGGTTGAAACCATCAAGGAAAATGGAGTCCAAACTTGGGCATGTACCGTTACCAAATGCATTTAGTTACCAAACTATTTGCAATTCTATATATAAATAATAGGATGTAACTTGAACTCTGGGCTTTTTGGCCAATCAAATACTTGTTCTTATCTTTAACTTTAACCTTAATTTATTGTTGCATTTGTCTTTAATTTTCTTGCTTTAGTTATCTTGATTTACTCTAGTTTATCAATAGTCATTAGCATAGAATTTTGGCCCTAGCTACAGCCCTTCATCCTATTTTCTTTCTAGTTATCAACACTGGTGGCACACCGATATACTTACATGAATCTGCCAGAGATGCATGCAACATTCTTCACTACCTAGTAGAGAATTTAGCAGCTAACACCTTTTTTCTGGCATGCCTAGTGGGATAGTTCAGGTAGCTATCATCATGCTGCTGAAAAAGAGAATTGATAATCATCAAGACCACCGATGAGTCTATCACACCATGCTAAGGAGCGTCTGAGTTCTTAAGCCAGACCATCTAGACTAGTTTCTCTGGCTATGTAGGGAATCAAATTCTCCAATGATTTGACTAGCTCTACTCGTAGCAGAATGAGTCGAGAAGCTATTTTGTATTAATTATTAAGATCCAATATTGTATTCCATTGCACGCTCTGACAGAGATTGTGATGATCCATTAATTTTTATATCGAAATGTCAAGATCCTCAAGGAGTCTAACATTTAGATTTAAGCCTACGAAAAGGATGAGGTAGAAGACTATCATATAGAGTCCTTAAGATTCAAAAACCAAGGGAGAAGGAAGTCATCGTACAAACAAATGCAGGACCACAACGAATTGAAAAGGGAGTTCATACAGTGGTTGATACAGGACCTACATTAAAATCTAGTGCTTCGAGTCATCTTGACTTATAAATGACTATTATTGATAAGGTTGATGATACCATGCCAATACGAGCCTCTTCTCCCAGAATTAGTCATCCTCTAATAATAACAAATAGAGGGGGCAATACTGATACCTTAAGGTACCGACTAACCCATTGCAAGGGTTGGAGGATTACCATATCCAATTGATGCCACTAGGTTCTTTTTGGTTGATACGTGTCCTAGGGTCATGTATCGAGAGGCAACATTACACTGATCTCTTCTAGAAAACATTTTATTTGGCATAGAATCCAGTCGCTTGGTTCGGAAAGGATCCACACATTTACTCCAGATGAAATGGGTCCTTATGCTTTGCAAGCATTCCTGGAAGGTTTAGAATGGAAACCCCGTATTCAGTCTGAAAGCCAAGAATATCATGAATAAAGTATGTAATAGTATGAGATTTGATTGTGATAGATTGAAATCCATATGAAGAATAAACAAAAAAATATAGGGACTCAGCCCACAATAAGATCCAGGACGACGAATGGAGTCCAACGAGCTCAAGAATAGCCCAAACGGAGTCTAGACGGAGAAGATACGAATTTGTATCAGTAGCAGCTGGACCAGCTCTAGCACGCAGCTGAGCTGGCTCGAACCACAGTCGAGCCGGCTATCTCAATCAGAAAGAAACAGGGTTTCGGGCTGGATGCAGTTGAGCTAGCTCGGCTCCTAAGAGAGCTGGCTTAACGAGTGCGAATAGACACGATAGAATTTTTTATTTGGACTCGGATTGTGACTAATCCAAGAGGTCTATAGGATTTGTATATGGACCATAGGATCTAGCGGTCAGAAATGATTGTGGTCATGATTTGAAGGTTGCAAAATATTTTAAGACTCCATCAAGGACAGGTTCGACTCGTATTAGGAGAACAAATCCTATCAGAACTCCTGTGAACCGCTGAAAAGAAGATTCTCATCATATTTAAAGGACTGAGGTGCTATGAAGTGTATGTGTGTGGTGAAAGTAGTATGTGTGTGCATCTAGAGAGCAGCGAGAGTCCAGAGAGGATCTAAAGAAAATTATAGAGAGTTTTGTGAGGTCTTTTTTGAGAAAATTAAAGAGAGATCTTTTCTTTGTAAACAGAGTCTCTATATTATTTTTCTCCTATAATTTTGTACTCTTTTGTGCCATGGAATAATAGACGAAACGTCGAGGAGGTCTTGCCCGTGGACATAGGCCAAGTTAAGAGGCCGAACCATGTAAATTTGGTGTGCTTCTTTTTTTTTTTTAATTTTATTGCTCAATTATCTCCACCTTTTATATTTTACGTTTGTTCAAAGTCTTTCCTCTACAGAATGATCTTTTCGCTGTGCTTGTGTACTATGTAGATCGAGGTGTGCTCAGTTATCCCACGATTGATTTTTGTAGTTTGGTATCAGAGCCAGAAAATTCTTTTGTAGTTGATTTGATTTCTTAAAATAATGGCGGGCAAGGCGACGACAATCAAGTATGAGATACCAAAGTTTGATGGATCAAACTTTGCACTCTGAAAGATGAAGATGCAGGCGGTATTAATTAAAGATGGTTATGAAGTTGCTTTACAAGAAAATGAATGCAAACCACATGAGATGATGGATGGGCAATATGAGGAAAAAGACAAACTGGCAATGGCGAACCTCTACTTGGCGTTGGATGATTTGGTATTATTCAATATCGAGACTGAGACTACTGCAAAAGGAGTTTGAAAAAAATTGAAGAACCTCTATGAAGAAAAGTCTTTGATAAATAAAATCTATTTGAGACGATAATTATACAATCTAAAGATGAAGGATGGGGCACCAGTTCAAGAGCACTTGGGTGTATTCAATTCTATTATGAGCAAGCTTGCGGCCTTAGATGTAAGAATTAAAGATGAAGAGAATGATAGCATTCTACTCTATTCTATGCTAGAATCTTAGAAAAATCTTATCATGAACTTGAGTCAAGTTGAAATCCTCAAGATGGAGTCAGTTGTTGCATCATTGCTAACAGATAAGATAAGGTGAAAATCTAGCCAAGAAAACTCTTCAAGAGAAGCCATGGTAGCACGGAAAAAGTCTTTCGAGAGGGAATGTGGTGATCGAGGGAAGACAAGATCTAAATTCAAGAGCAAAAAGAAGGTAAAATGCTGAAATTAAGAAAAATCAGGATATGTGAGGAAAGATTGCCGGGCTAGAAGAGTTGATACAAAATCTAAATCAGAAAACTTCCAAAGTAATATTGCTGAAGGTGATGCTGGTTTGGCCACTTCGAAAGATAGGGATGCATTGATGGCAATAGATAGATCCAAACTTGTACACCATTGGATCTTGGATTTGGAGGCATCTTTTCACATGACTTCTTTTAGGGAGTGGTTTCATACATACAAACCATGGGATGATGGAATTATTTATTTGGATAACAATATAACGTGTCCTGTGGTTGGAGTGGGAGATGTTCGGATCAAAATGTTCGATGGTATAGTCTGAACATTTTCTAATATACTCCATGTTCTTGCACTTCGCAAGAGTTTACTATCACTTGGAAAGCTTTGTAAGCAAAGTTTAAAATTTGTCGGAGAAAAAGATCAACTAAAGATGTGCCAAGGATGTTTGGTGGTGATTAAGGGAGAGCAGATAGATGGTCTTTATAAATTGATGGGAAAGACTCAGGTGGGAGAAGCAATAGTAGCAAGTGCAAAGATGGTGTTTTCGATGGTTTGGCATCGTCGTTTGGGATATATGAGCAAGTGTGGGCTATAGGTACTATCAAATAAGAAGCATTTTTCAGGATACAAGTCAGCATTACTGAAATTTTGTAAAGACTGTATCTATGGTAAACAAAGAAGACTCTCTTTCTCTTTATCACAGCATCAGAGTAAGAAATTTCTTGAGCTTATCCACTCAGATACTTAGGAGTCGCCTGATAAGTCATTGGACGGATGTTCTTACTTCATTTCCTTTATTGATGACTATTATCGGAAGGCTTGGATATATATTCTAAACTGGAAGTCCGACGTTTTTGAGACCTTCAAGAAATTCAAAGCTCTAGTGGAGAATGAAAAGAATTTAAAAATCAAGTACCTACGTTCAAATAATGCAGGAAAATATTGTTCCAAAGAATTTGAAGAGTTTTATGGTGAGCATGAAATTCGACGACATCTCATAATTTCTAGGACACCACAACAAAATGACATGGTCGAGAGGTTTAATAGAACACTCATGGAGAGGGTCTAAAGTATGCTGAGTACTGTAAAACTGGATCAGAGATTTTGGGCAGAAGCTATAAGCATGACTTATAATTTGATCAATCAAGTGCCAACAAAATCACTTAGGTTGGATATTCCAGAAGAACTTTGGAGCGGTAAATCTATAAATTATTTCCATCTTCGTGTCTTTGGATGTGATGCATATGCATGATATTAAAAGAGAGGAGGACAAAATTGGACAAAAACTCTCGGAGATGCATCTTTCTTGGTTATGCTATAGGAGTAAAGGGGTATTGCTTGTGGGATGCTACTACCCACAAGATTTTTGTTAGCCGAGATATTATTTTCAATGAAGAATCTTTTCAAAGCATCAAGAAAAAGCAAGATGATAATGCTGTTACTCCTATTGAGTTTCTTAATGCACGTGATGAGGAACAAGTATAAGTAAATGATGAGATAGTTGATGATGAATCAGGCGCACAGTCTCCGCAATCACCTAACGATACTATCTCACCGAAAGAGTTGCCAACGGAGTCCGACAGACCTAGGAGGATTATTAGACCTCTCACGAGGTATGACGACTATGTCACTTCTTTCATTGCTTCTGCTAATTAATCATGTTTATGCTTATGTTGCTTTAGCGGAGGAGGATGAGCCAACTTCATATAGAGAGACTTGTGAGTCCACCAATGCTGGAAAGTAGCATTATGCTATGAAGAAAGAGATGGAGTCACTTTGAAAGAACAAGACTTGGAAGCTTGTGGTTTTACCGAAGAAAATGAGTTCGATTGAATATCAGTGGGTCTATAAGATGAAGAAGGATACTGATGAAAATGTGGAGAGATTTAAAGCACGTTTGATGGTGAAGGAATATGCTCAGAAGCCAGGAATTGATTTTGATGAGATCTTTTCACCGGTGGTTTGTCTGACTACTATTCGAGTTATTTTGGCGATCACGGTAGTCATGGATCTAGAACTTGAACAAATGGATGTAAAGACGGCATTCTTGCATGGTGACTTGGAGGAGGAGATTTATATGGTGCAACCTGAAGGTTTTATCAAAAAAGACAAGGAGCAGTTGGTTTGTCGGTGGAACAAATCATTGTACAGTCTCAAACAGGCACCAAGATGTTGGTACAAGCGATTTGATTCCTTCATTATGAGTTTGGGATTTGATCGACTAGAGGTAGATCATTGTGCATATTTCTACGGTTATGATGATTGGAGCTTCTGTGTCTTGCTATTGTATGTTGATGATATAATGGTCGCAGAGAATAGCAGATTGTATGTTGATAATATGATGGTCATGGGGAATAGCAGGAGTCGGATGTCAAATCTGAAAACTCAATTGGCTAGAGAGTTCAAGATGAAGGACTTAGGAGTCGTGAACCAAATACTTGGGATGAAGATGCTATGGGAGAGAAAAGATAGGAAGGTCTAGCTTTTACAAAAGAAATATATGGAGAAGGTTCTACGGTGCTTCAACATGTAGAATGCAAAGTTGGTGACTATTCTATTTTTTATTCAATTAAAATTATCGATTGAGCAATCACCCAGCACGAAAGTAGAAAAGACTGACATGGCTCAGGTACCATATTCATCAGCAGTAGGAAGCCTTATGTTTGCCATGGTATACACAAGATCGGACATTACGCAAGCAGTGGAAGTTGTGAGCCAATATATGGCAAATCCAGATAGCGACCATTGGACAACAGTAAAGTGGATCCTTTGATATCTAAGGAGGACTACTGATTATTCACTCTATTACGATTCTGCCGATTTAGAGTGCATTGAATATGTGAATTCTGATTTTATAGGAGATCGGGACAAGAGGAGATCTACCATAGATTATGTGTTCTCCATGGGTGGTGGTGCTATTAGCTAGGAATCTATTCTTGAATCAGTGGTGACATTATCAATGACAGAAGCGAAGCACATTGTGGTGGCACATGTATGTAAAGAAGCTATCTAGCTCAAGAGACTTCTTGAAGAATTCAAGGTAAAGTAAGATATGATCAGGATGAGTTGTGATAGTCAAAACATATTGCACTTGACGAAAAATCTGGTGTTTCACTCTAGGACGAAGCATATCGATATTCGTTATCACTTTGTGAGAGATGTGGTGGATAATGGTCTAGTCTCACTGGCAAAGGTTCATACTGATGCAAATCCAGCAGATGTGTTAACAAAATCTATGATTCGAGAGAAGTTTAACTAGAGCAAAGCTTCTCTCAGTCTTGGAGCTACATGAGGAGTGGGAGGTTGGCAAGGCCTCTAGGGATGATGTTCTTTGGAGTTCGGCACATATCTTCAAGTGAAAGAATTGATAGATTGAAGTCCATGCAAAAAATAAATAAAAAAATAATAGAAACTCAGTCCACAGCAAGGTCCAGGATAACGAATGGAGTCCAACGAATCTAAGAACAGTCCAAATGGAGTCCAGACGAAGAAGATACGAATCCGTATTAGTAGCAGTTGGGCCAGCTCTGGCACGCAGCCGGGCTAGCTCGGTTTGAGATCGAGCCGGCTTGAACCACAGCCGAGCTGGCTATCTTAGTCAGATAGAAATAGGGTTTCAGGCTGGATGCAGCCAAGCCGGCTTGGCTCCTAAGAGAGCCGACTCGATGGATGCGAATAGATCGACACGATGGAATTTTCTATCTAGACTTGAGTTGTGACTAATCTAAGGGGTCTATGGGATTTATGCATGGATCATAGGATCTAGCAGCCAGAGAGGGTTGCGGTCATGATCTGAAGGTTAGAAAATATTCTAGGACTCCAATAAGGACATGTTCGACTAGTATTAGGAGAACAAGCCCAGTCAGGACTCCTATGAACTGCTAAAAAGATGATTCTCATCCTATTTAAAGAGCTGAAGTGCTGTGAAGTATGTGTGTGGTGAAAGTAGCGCGTGTGTACGGTGAAAGTAGCGCGTGTGTGCATCCAGAGAGCAGAAAGAGTACAGAGAGGATCCAAAGAAAATTATAGAAAGTTTTATGAGATCTTTTTTGAGAGAATTAAAGAGAGATTTTTTCTTTGTAAAGAGAATCTCTGTATTATTTTTTTCCTATAATTTTGTACTCTTTTGTGCCATAGAATAATAGACGGAACGCTTAGGAGGTCTTGCCCATGGACGTAGGCCAAGTTAAGAGGCCGAACCACGTAAATCTGATGTGCTTCTTTTTCTTTTATTTTATTGCTCAATTATCTCCACCTTTTGCATTCTACGTTTGTTCAAAATTTTTTCTTTATAAAATGATCTTTTCACTGTGCTTGTATGCCATGTAGATCGAGATGTGCTCGGTTATCCGACGGCTGATTCTTTCAGATTGGTCATACAATGAATTGGTTAATCCCTATTTATCAGCAAAGAGGCCGTTGGCTACATTTCTGCACAGGTATGGACTCCATTTTATAGACCTTTGATAATATGTTTTATTCTTTCTTACTCATCTTAGAGTTGCTTGGATGATTGCTCGAACTCATCTACCCTAGCTAGGAGGTCCAAAAGTTTGAATTTGCATTCTTCCAGTCATCTATGAGGTTCATCCAAATATAAGAGTATCAACCTCCTCAGTCAGATCGACTTGCTAATGGAAGGTGAACAAGTGAGAGGTTGGTCATCTTTTCTTGAAGACTAAAGGCTTGATTCACTGATTTGTATGCCGAGAGTGATATTTCTGTATTAGTCTTTTGGCCTTTTGCACCTCAGCCGAAACTTGAAGAGAAGATGTGAAGCTAAAAGGAACTTTGGCCCAGTAGGATAATAATTTGGATTAATCGACTATATGATTAATCTAGAGACTGAAAGATAAATTAACTATCGGTACCTTGTAAAATTAGATCAAGTTAAAATAATGGAAGGTTTGATTATTGAAAAGTCAATAATTAATACCTCACAACTGGCAGCTGAAGAGTTGGAGAGTGGCACTGTAGGATATGGCTGTTGGGGTTGGATTGACGAGAGGCGTAGATTTTTTTTTGGAGATAATTGGAACATCTAGATTGTTGCATATGGTAGGAATGGAGGAAATGATTGGGAAAGGTGAGTCAAATCATCACTCCGTTGAGTCTGATTTTCTAAAGACTCGGCCTACGGTGAATCAGCAGCACTAGCAAGTATGCCTTCATGACTCATCTCCCGAAGCATCACTAATGTCCAGCAATCTTATAGATTTGGAAGACGCAGCTCCACCTATTCCTATCAGGTGCCTTTCCCTGCTTCTTAGACAGAGAAAGAGAAGGAGTGGGTTGAGTTTTATGGACATTGCTTTTCTCCTTCTTGAAGCAAGGACTTCGAGTTTTACTAGTACTGACCGGATTAAGAGAGCCTTCAATGAAGTTGCAAGAATAATGATATAGGAGTTGATCATATATAACCAAATCTAACTGCATGATTTACATCCAAATAAATCAATTCAAGGCAGTCAGGAGCATACAGATATACCTTTACTTTTGATAGAAGCCAGAATTATGAAGCCTGTGGACTGTTTAAGGGGTTTTGGCATCGGTCAGCTACGAACCACAAGGGACATCACCAAGTCATGAGGTGAGTTGATGTCGACCTAGGTTCAAATAGTATTAGCATCTCGACATGGATTCTAATGACATAAGCATGTCCCCAACCAGATTCTCGGATCATGGGAAAATGAGAGACGAGGGGGATGAAATTATAATTGAGGAATAGTTGTTCATAGAAGAAGTGTCACGTCCCAAATTTGAGATATAACATGGCCATACCATCATGGGACACCATCCTCAATAACATGATGCCAATATTTATTTTTTTAAATTAAATAACAAATACATTAGAAATATAGTAACAAAAAGATTCAATTCAAATTCTTAAATTAAACCAATATTGATCCTAAATCCAAAACCAAAACCAAGATTCAAGTCTCAAAATTCATAAATAAAACATTACAAGTTCTTGTTCATTTAATAAACTAAATTCAACTGCCAAAATTTCTAAGCTTGCTAATGCAGATACCCAAGCCTGGATGTTTTGTCAATTCTAATCTTAATTGTCTATAAAAAAAATAAAATAAAAATATATGAGCTACACTAGCTCAGTAAGTAAAGCCTATGCTTTCTTATCGGATCATGCATAAGTTTCTCCATGATAATACAATATTTAGAAAGTAACAAATATAGCAAATAAAGCATTTCATAGAGTATAATATAAAATAAGTCATAAATCAATCATGCATGTATAAATCATGAAATTTCATAAATATGATTTATAAGTCATTCTTGATCATATGTTTATATCATGTTTCAGATATTTATGCTAAGATCACTTTGCACCCATGATATGGCCATGTTTCTTAATGGATAAGATTCTTATTTCTTATGCCAACTTGATACTCATTGGTGGAGCCATGTTTCTTGTGGATGCTAGCTCCAGATATCGACTTTTCTAATAGAGATTCATTTATAGCTATCTGAGAGCTTTTAAAATTTTTATATTTTTTTCTTAAAATATACATATATTTAGATGAAAAAATATTTAAATTCATGGTTCATAAACATGCTATTTTCTTAAAACATATTCATAGAATTAATGATTATAATAAAACATGATTTTCAAATCTCATATGCTGATCCTTATTTTATGAAAAATATGAATTCATCAACAACGATATATTTGCATAAAAAATATGATAATTTAAAAATAAATAAGGAGCGTAAGATCCCACTTACCTTGATCATCCTAGATCTTTAGGCTTCATTGAATGAGTCAGATATTCCTATTCAAAATATTAAATTTTAATCAATTTTCATTCAATAAAATCAAAATAATAATAAAGATGGCGGTTGACTAAATGATCGGTCTGATAGACCATCCGAACATAAATATGATTCGAGGTTAACTTGTCGGAACCAATGCGAGGTCTTAGAACAGATAGGTTTGACTCAATCTATGACCTATAGATCTTCTTAGAGAGAGAAAATGGCTGAAGAGACATGAAAGAGAGAAAACCCTAGAGATATAAGAGAGAGGACTTTCTCTCTCTTCTTCTTTTTCTTTTCTTTTCTTTTCTTCTTGCTTTTATAGTTTCTTTTCTTTTCTTGGCTGATTAAGGGGACAAAAGCTTGATGGCAGATAGCCGGGAGACCGACAATGAAATGGTGATATGGGTGACTGGCGAGGGTGGAGCAAAGGGAGGCTAACGATAGGTGGCCAGGCATCAAAAGAAAAGTAAAAGAATTCAGAAAATAGGAGACCGCCCCTTTTCTCCAACAGTCAAAAGAAAAGTAGAAGAATTTATTTTTCTGGTCATGAGCCGATCACCAGTGGCCAAAAACTCTAGATGGGTGCTTGGTAGGAGGGGGTCATGGGCCAAAAGTGTGGCACTATGGGCGGCAGCACCCATGGCCAAGAAAAAGAGAAATATGGCTCGGTTAAAATAGGAAAAAATAGAGAGTTTACTTCTAGGCATGTTTTCTAGTGAAATTCGATGGCCAACGGCCGTATGCAAGGATATGGGGGGAAGGGGAGAAAGAGCTGAAGATGGTCTGGGGCATACCTTGGGCTTTGGTGGCTCTCCGGCAAGGTATTTAGACGGGCATAAGGAGGGTTTATGCGGCTTCAACGAAAGAATAAAGAGAGAAGGAAGAGGGAGGGGGACTCTGAGTTGCTCGAACATTGGCCTTGAAGACGAGAGGGGAAAAGGTTTTATAGAGGATCTTCTGAGATTTGGAAATCCCTAGAAGTCCTAATCTAAATCAGGCATGAGGAGAAGAAGACTCCTTTTGGGAGTCCACATTTTTTTTTCTTTTAGGGGCCCAAAAATGGGTATAAATTCATGGTGGGCTGGTCTACTTGAACCGGTTATTATATTTTACCCTCAAAAAAAGTTATATCCTCGAAACTTGATGTACTTTCAGTTTTAAATAAGTGAGGATACTTTATTTTCATATCATCTTCAAGTTTTCAAGTAGCCTCTCATTCTCCATGATTGCTCCACTAAATCTTTACATATGCAATTACGTGCCGTCTTAGGACTTGCTTTTTTTTATCAATAATTCGGAGATGAAACTCCTCATAAGTTAAATCTTCGTAAACTTGCAATGGCTTATACTCTATCATATTATTCGGATCAGATACATACTTTCTTAGTATGTATCTTTAGATAATTCTGATGGTATGTCCAGGTGTATGCTGGTATGTCCAGGGCTTCCAAAAGGAATGTGCAAGAGCAACCATAAGTGCAAAGTGAGCGGCAGAGTAAATTTCTTCCCGAGCGTGAAGCTCGGTGGTACGCTTTCGTCTGCTTGAGCAAGAACTCGGGATTTGATTCTTTGAGGTCTTGTCCCTTAATCTCTGGCTCGCAATAAAAGGTTCTGGTTTTGCAATATATGCTTGATCTGCCAGAGAGCCTAGATCAGGACTGGGTTTGGTCTCTCCTATTTCCCAAAAGGGGGAAGAAAGAAAAAGAAGCATGTGATAGTTCATGGAGTTAATCTCATTAATGGCTGATCTCGTCAATTATTAAAATGTTTGAAATCAAAATTTCCTTTTTATGGTTCTTCATATTTTGCTTCCACTGCTATCCTTTCTCTTCTTGTGCAGGAGAAATGGAGACATCTTCTTCTAAAATGAAGAGAATAAGATGCCCTTTTGGAGAAACATTTTGACTCAACCTGATGCACGTTCCAAATTTTTGTGATCATTCCAGTCTCATCCTTCTCTTTTTAAAATATAATGAATTTGCTCATGTCTTTTAGCTAATGCAAGGCTGAATGTTTATTCTATCCAAATAATTTATCTATTTCCTTTGGAAAGAGTTGCAGATGCAAACCATGCAAAAGGGGAAGAAGTTTCCTCAAGTATTTGATATGAGTTATTTTTTTTATAGAACAACTACTAGGGGTGCTTCCATCATTTGCCTATACTTAGGAGGGATGGTTCATCATTCGTTTCATTTCTCTCTTGTAACGACCTGTTAGAAGTTTGGCAAGAGAATTATAAATTCATGCACTTTAGATATTATGCACTTTAGATAATTCTGGTGGCAAAGCTAGTTTGTAAGCAACATCTCCTATTCTATCCAAGACTTCAAAAGGCCTAACATAATGTGGACTTAGCTTGCCATGCCTCCCAAATTTTATGACGCCTTTCGTAGGTGACACTTTCAAGAAAACAAAATTACCAACTTATAATTTTAATTTTCTCCTTTTTCTATCTACCCAACTCTTTTGTCTATCTTATATTGCCTTGAGTCTTTCTTTGATCAGATAATTTTTTTTATAGCATCCTAGATTAACTCAGGACCTAAAAATTTATTTTAACCAATATCATCTTAGTGCAAAGGAGATCTGCACTTCCTTCCATATAAGGCTTTATAAGGTGCCATCTTGATACTAGAATGAAAATTATTATTGTAGGCAAATTATATTAGAGCTACATGATCATCCCAATGTCCTCCAAAATCAAAAGTGGAAGCTCTCAATGTATCTTCTAGAGTTTGAATTATCCTTTCTGATTGGTTATCGGTTTGTGGATGATAAGCAGTACTAGGCCTCAATTTGGTTCCCATGGCATCTTGAACATTTTTTCAAAATCTGAATATAAATCATGGATCTCAATCTGACACAATACTTACTGGCACACCACGTGCTAGGAAGCATGCAGGATTTTTAGCTCTACTTTCAAAATTTTTTCAAAAATCAAATACAACATAATTAAAAATTAATCTAATTAATTTTTCTAGAGCTATAGATCTAATCTAAATATCCTACAAATCCAAGATCTAATGTGACATATATGCAATAAATCTGAAAAATAAAATAAATAGCAGCAGCAGTAAAACTATTTTACTGATCTACGTATTCAGAACATGTTACTTTTGTGTGGGTTGTTGATCTTCGCAACTGAATCACCACCAGAGATCTGATCATTGCAACGTAGCCACACAGGATGTTTGGCCTCCATGGATGGTCCACATGAGGCCCTAATCCCGATCAGTTCCTCTCGAGTGCTAGCTCGATGTAGAATGATTTTGATGGCTGAATCTTGATCAAATGCTTCAATCTTCCTTCATCGAATCATTGGACACTCTGGATTAGTAGCAGAGGGAGATGAGAGGTTATGGAGGTACTCCAAAAAATTTTATGAAGATCTAATGCTTAGATCTCATGAAACTCCTTGAATCCTAGGTTGAAACGCTAGGACAACACTTTCACCAAATACCTTGCACCTGATTTTTCTCTGATTTTTCTTCTCTCTAATTTCTTTTCCTAATTTTTCTCACATAGAGAGGAGGGCTCATGAATAGAAAGAGTCTTCTATTCAAGTGTCCACATCCCAAAAAAAAATTGTGATTTAATAGAGGCACAAAGAGAAGTGGAGGTTAGGATAGGATGAGGTGGTTGCTTATTGAATTCAAACTCCATTTGAATTCAAATTGCAACTAACCAAAGCCTATCCTTTTGAGATGTGAGAAAGTAGGGTGTGAGACCTCTCTTGCATGGGAAAAGCCACAAGAAACATTTTTCTCATTGGGAAAGGAAGTGGCGCAAGGAATGGTGAGGTGGCGCATGAAGACTAGGTCAAACTAGTCTCAAACTAATCTTATCCAATTAGACCAACCAAAATCAATTTGGTTAGGCTCAATTAGATCAGATTAAATCCAATTCATTTAGACTTAATTAGACTTAATTAAATACTAATCAAATTAGAAATTGATTAAGTCCAACCCCTGATCAAATCAAGGATGAAACATTCTCGATAATTAGGTCATGTCATAACCTGATCCGATCAAACCCAACTTAATCCAATTCAATTAAACTTGATTCAAGAATTATTACTCAATCAAATTAAGTTAATTAATAATTAAATTACTAATTAAATCTCTCATAAATATAGAATCCAAATCCAATGGATGTCCGAGCATTAGAGTCCCATCAAAATGAAATTCTTGATTGAAAAATCCCAAACTAGTGGGACTCTTGATCCTAATATTTCAAACGAATGAAACTCATAATTATAGAATCCTAGATTAGTAGTACTCTCAATCATAGAGTCCTAGATAAGTAAGACTCGGATTTCCAATGCAATAGGACTCTTGGTCGAAGAGTTCCAATTTAGTGAGACTCTTGACCACAGAGTTTCAATTTTTTGGGACTCCTGATCATAGAGTCATAAACAAATAGGACTTAGAGTTTTAATACAGTAAGACTCTCGATCAAAGAGTTTTAGTTCAGTAAAACTTTTGACCATAGAGTTTCAGTCCAGTGAAACTCTTCATCAGCCATCATATTAGGTAGGAACCTCTAGTATGTGTGACCCCACAAGTTTGAATCTAGACTGGTAGTATAAGAACCAATTTTTATACCAATCAAAATGATCATTTAGTAATAGTACTCGACGTTCGGATAGGTCGAATAGTCACAACTACAACATTCAAAACCTATGTAAATATGGTTACCTCTCTATATATAGGATGACTTAGAGTTAAACTATCAATCCTAAAAAGTACATCCAAATTGTATCTCAAAGTAATTAATCCCATGACTCCTCACTAAGACTACCTTGACCAAGGTTTTGCTAAATTGAAATATAATTAACATAGCTTCAAAAATGAGGAGTGGTCAATCCCATATTGATACACGCACCGACTCCTCAAGTACTTGACTATGCTCAGAAATCTTTCATCACTGAATTAAAAATTCAGATAGTCTAGTATCAAAGCACAGTGAGTTGCATGAAAGTCACCATGGCAATCTTGGATCGGAGGGATATTTATATCCATATTTCATCAGAGCAAATCTTGACAGTAGAAAATCTAGAGTTGATCACGTTCAGTATAGATGTACCCCTATATCTCACCTGCATGCCATACTAGTATCTCCATACTTCTTGATTAAAAGGATAATCAACCCATATAGCACACAATGATCTATACTCGATAAATATTATCATTTTTGATAACAATGTATCATTTGATCGTGAACTAGTTTAAGGACTAAACGATAAATTCTTCTTTATTGATTCTAAATAGTCCTAAGGACTTCACCATAGAAGTTCATTAAAAGATGAAAATTTATGATGAATAATACCAAAATAATTTTTATTCATTTATTAATTCATATATAAGTACAATAATCAACACAACTATCAATTGATTGATGATTGGCTTTGAAATACTATTCCTAACAATCTTTCACTTAGACTAAAGTCAATCGATGTAATATCTAATACTTATCTTTGACTTAAAGTCATCAAACTACTTCACCGTAATGGCTTTAGTGAATGGGTCAGTTAGGTTCTCCTTTCTATCGATCTTCTGTAGGTTGACATCATCTCGATCCACGATCTTGCAGATAAGATAGTAGCGGCATAGAATATGCTTCATCCATTGGTGTGCCTTCGATTCCTTTGTCTGAGCAATGGCTCTAAAGCTATCATAGTAGAGCAAAACTGAACCATCAAGGAAGGGTGCCACTCCTAGCTTGGTGATGAACTTTCTCAATTATGCCACTTTTTTGGTAGCATCTGATGCAATGATATATTCCACTTCACAAACTGATTTGGCCACAGTATGCTGCTTAAAACTCTTCTAGCAGACAGCTCCACCATTATGTATAAACACCTACCCTGACACACTCTTGCTATCATTATGATCAGACTAGAAATTAGAGTCTGTAAATTCTACAAGTCTCAAGTCCGACTCACCATAAACAAGCCACTAATCTTTGATATTTTTTAAATACTTCAGGATAATTTTAACAACCTTTCAATGGTTCTTTCCTAGATCAGATTGATATCTACTCACTATCCCTAGTGAGTTTGCCACATCTAGTCTCGTACACATCATGGTGTATATGATAGAACTTACTATCAAATCATTTGGAATCTACTTACATGCTCTCTCTCTTGAGGTACTGTCGGACAATCCCTTTTCGAGAGAAAAATTTCATGGCCTTTCGATGGATAGCCCTTCTTGAAATTCTTCATGCTGAACATTTTTCAGCATAGTATCAATGTTTGTAGATTGGGATAATCCAAGTAACCTTTTAGATCTATCTCTATATTTCTTCATCCCTAGTATGTAAGAAGAATCTCCCAAGTTCTTCATGGAGAACTGTGATGATAGCCAAATCTTAATTTTCTGTAATTCAGTGACGTTATTTTTGATTAAGAGAATATCATCTATATATAATACAAGAAATATAAGTATAGAACCATTAGCCCATTTGTACATATAAGATTTTTCTCCATTCTTAACGAAGTCATACGCTCTGATCAACTTATCAAAATGCATGTTCCAACTTCGAGATGCCTGCTTCAATCTATAGATAGATCTTTAAAGCTTGCATACCTTGGACTTGTCTATGGATGTAAATTCCTCAGGCTGTATTATATATACCTCTTTGTCCAACTCTCCATTTAGGAAAGCTGTCCTCATATCTTTTTGCCAGATCTCATAGTCTAGGTATGCTGCTATCACAAGCATAATTTGAATGGACTTAAGCATTGCCACTGGGAAGAACATCTCGTCATAGTCAATACCATAACACTGATGATATTTTTTGACAACTAGATGGACTTTATAGATCTTCACCTTTTCATTTATACCCTTTCTTCTTTTAAAATTTTACTTACACCCAATGGATTTTACCCCTTTAAGTGGATCAACTAGTGTCCATACACTATTGACCTTCATGGACTCCATTTCGGACTTCATGGCTTACAGCCACTTATCGAAGTCGAACCTCTACATGGCATCCATGTAGATGATCGGATTCTTGTTGTTCTCATCAAATTTGATAGGATCATCATCCCAGACTAAGAAATTATAGTATCTGTCCGATTGACACGGTACTTTACTAGATCTTCTTAAAGATGCCTCTTCAATGGGCTTTGAATTTGATCTTATTAAATCTAGTTCTATAGCTTCACTAGAATGTATTAGTTCTTTCACCTATCGAACTTTATTAAGTTCAATATTAGAGGCAACAGTTTCTTCTCTAAGAAACTTTTTTTCCAAAAAGACTGTCCTATTACTGATGAACATCTTTTGTTCTTCAGCAAGATAAAAGTAATAACCCCTAATTTTTTTGGGGTACCTTATGAACAAGCATTTATTAGACCTAGGTCTAAGCTTTTTTGACTACAAATGTTTGACATAAATTAGACATCCCCAAATTCTAAAGTGAGAGAGTGTCGGCTTATACCCAGTCCATATCTCATATGGAGTCTTTGTAACAGACTTGCTTGAAATATTGTTCAAAATAAAATAAGTAGTCTCGAGTGCATACCTTAAAAAAAAAAGATAGATTTGCAAACCCCATCATGAACCAAACCATGTCCAACAGGGTTCGATTCCTCCTTTCAGATACACCATTATGCCATAGTGTTTCAGAAGAAATCCATTATGAGAGAATTCCATTCTTTTTTAAATATGTCAAAAACTTATTGAAAAGGTATTTACCTCCTCGATCAGATCGAAGAATTTTAATACTCTTTTTAAGTTATTTTTCTACCTCATTATGATATCGTTTGAACATTTAAAATGAATTGGATTTACTTTTTATAAGATAAACATACCGATACCTAGATAGGTCGTCAGTAAATATGATGAAGTAGTAGAATCCACCTCTAGCACATGTGTTCATAGGTCCACATAGATCACTATGTACTAGATCCAGAAGATCAGTGGCTCGTTCATCCTTTCTAGTAAAAGATGATTTGGTCATCTTACCAAGTAGACATGACTCATCGGTAGTCAATGATTCATAATCATCAATATCAAAGATATTCTCCTTGACTAACCTATTTATTGGAGTGGAAGTTCATGAGGATGTCAGAGCTGCTAGAGTGGAGGAGGCGTGGCCACCGATAGGACCTGTAAAATAAAGTCCAAACAAGAGATGGATGGCTTCGGCAAGATCCTTCGCTACTCAAGTTAATTTTTTGGCCAACTAAAATGAAATGTTCAGGATATAAAGAGATAGAGTAATGAGAAGGAGAAGAGAGCTTGAAAGAAATGTATCTAGAGGATCCCATTTATAGATGGAGAATGTAACAAACTGATGGTGACGCCATAACCATCTGGTAGTAGGCCGCTCAGACCATGTGAAATTTATTACGGAGGATGAGTTGTTATTTATCACGACTTGTAGATGATTTAGATCCTCTTTTAAAGTTTGGATATAGATTGGAGACTTTGGTGTCCATAGTGAACTTAGGATCAGCAGGGGCTGCTAGGGGCAACGTCTAATTGCTTAAAGAAGTTGGAAGTTTCTTGAGTTATACATAAGTGGGTGCCCCCTAAGTCAAGATCTGAGGCTTCCACACTCTCCCCTTATGCAGCGATTGCTGTGTGTTAATGTCTTGACGTGGTTTTCTTGGGTTGTTCCTACTGATAGGTGGGGTCGGGATAGGTCTACGACTGGAGTGCTACTGGAGGGGTTCGTCTGGAAGGAGCATGACTGAAAAACTTCATCTAGAAGATGCGCAACTGGAGGATTAGGTCTGGAAGGAGTGTGACTAGAGGAGTTCATCTAGAAGTTGCGTGACTAGAGGATTTGGTTTGGAAGGAGCATGATTAGAGAAGTTCGTCTGAAAGAAACATGACTGAAGAATTTCATCTGAAAGAAGCATGACTGGTAGAGTTCATCTGGAAGGAGCATGACTGAAGGAGTTCGTCTGAAAGGAATGTGACTAGAGGATTTCATCTGGAAAGAGCGCAACTGAAGGATTTCATCTGGAAGGAGTGTGATTGAGGGAGTTCATCTGGAAAGAGTGTGACTGGAGGATTTTGTTTGGAAGGAGTCTGACTGGAAGAATTCATTTGGAAGGAGCATGACTGGAGGATTTTTTCTAGAAGGAGCATGACTAGGGGAGTTCATTTGGAAGGAGCGCGATTGGAAGAGTTCGTCTGGAAGGAGCATGACTGAAGGAGTTTGTCTGGAAGGAGTGCGACTGGAGGATTTCGTCTGGAAGGAGCATGACTGAGGAAGTTTGTCTGCAAGAAGCATGACTAGAGGATTTTGTCTGGAAGGAGTGCGACTGGAGGAGTTCGTCTGGAAGGAGCGCGATTGGAGAATTTTGTCTGAAAGGAGTGCGACTGAAGGAGTTCGTCTGAAAGGAGCGCAATTGAAGAATTTTGTCTGAAAGGAGCACGATTGAGGAAGTTCATTTAGAAGGAGCGTGACTGAAAAATTTTGTTTGGAAGGAGCGCGATTGAAGGAATTCATCTGGAAGGAGCGCAACTGGAGGATTTTGTCTGGAATGAGTGCGACTGGAGGAATTTTGAAAGATAAGGTTAGTTTAATAGTAGTTCTTCTTTACCATTTAAGATCATATCGTCGAGTTTCTATGTGCTTTGGAGAGGTTCTGCAGTACGAACTCTTTGTTGAAGAAATCAACAAACCCCAATGGAAAGGAGGTCGTCGATCAAGGATTTTGGCCAAGAACTTTGGCAGGGGTCATTTTATCCTCAACACTTATCCTCCTACTTTTGAGTTTGAATTTTGAATGAAGGTAGTACAGAGAAGTTGCCATGGTCAAAGTTCTTTGACAGCTTTCCACTTTAGGAGAGCGAAAATCCTTGCCTTTTTTCAAATTAGCATCAAGATTTTTTATGTCGAATGACCTAAAGGAGCAATTCTCCCTGAAAACTCATCTGGCAAAGTACTCTAGGTATGGTACAATTAATGTTTTTCCAGGAGGCAGGAGTGAGTGGGATATGCAGTGAGTTGAGGTTGGCTGGAGGAGTCCTGCAATTATAACTTTCCATGATTTTGATTTTCTATTTAAACCTCTCCTTCTTTTTCTATGGCTTTTTACTTTTGTCTGCACTCCATTTTCTTTCTCCATTTTTCCTCATCCTGAGTGTTCTGCTTTCATCTCCCTTGCTCTCTCGTGACCTTTCCGGCCATCGATGTCCTTCTAGATCATCCTCTATATTTTCGATCCCTTTCTCGAGTTTTTCGACTTACCTTAGGTCAGTTCCTCATCCTTGTTCTTTTGATTTTTAGATTTCTTGTATTCTTCGATTTCTTTTGAGTTTTTCTAGGTGTGTATAGTTGTTCCTCATCCTCAAGTTTTTACCATCCCTTTTCCTATGTTTTTTGAGGATTTCATTTGATTTAATTTGATCTAGATGTCATCCGAGATTTCTTGATCTATTGGTTCTAGGAGTCCGGCTGACCCAAGCTCCCAAAATCTTGAGACAAAGATGAAACTTGAACTTGTAGCACTTCGATCAAATTTTATACCAGGTACCATCCCTGTTCTTTGATTATCGAAGATCTATCGTTAACCAGGATTCAGTATGGTGTGCCTGTTGAGTATGAGTTGGAGCTTCTTAGACCGAGTGGTCGAGCTTGTGCCCCTCCTCCAGGTTGATTCTACTTATATTTGGAGGCATTCCATGCTAGATTATGGCTTCCTCTCCCTATTTTTGTAGTTTCTTTTTTTTATTTTCTAGACATTTCTTTAGCTTCTGTAGTGCTGAACTCCTTTAGGTTCATTGTAGGGTTCCTTGCTCTCTATATATCTACTGAAGTTTGGCCTACTACTTCGCTTTTTCAAAATTACTTTATCCTTAAGCATCATCCTACTGCGAAGGACTGGTGGTATATCTCACCCTAGTTCAGCAGGAAGGGGTTGCTAAAGGGTACCCCCTTCTCGATTCACAACTAAAAAGAGAAGTTCATTTTTGTTTTCTACCCAAGCTTAGATTTAGGACTTCTGTCCTAGAAAAATCTGAGGGATTCCATCCACCAAGCCCCAGGATTAGAAAAAGAGAATCAGGAGTTGGTTTGCAAAATCAAAGATTTTTGAACCCCTCCCGTGTCTGAGCTAATTAAAGAATAAACTTTGTTCAACCTTAGCCTCAGCCCCTTAAATCCAACTAGTATATAGCCAAAGTCGTGGATTATTCCTCTTCTTTTTTTTTCTTATTTCTAACTATACTTTTTTTTTTATTATAGAAATAAATTTTTAGATGGTCGAGATGCTTACAAGGGGACTCCTAACCCACAAAAGGAAAGAGAAGGCATTGGGTGAGAGTTCGAAGAAGGTGAGGGTTGACATTCTGATCTTCGTGGCTCCTGTCAGTGTCATGGGTGCTTCTGAAATTGCTCCCGAGATTGAAATTCCTCCTACCATCGAGTCCAGGCCTGCTGCTGATGCAGTCGATCCTTCAATACTACCGAGCCCTCCCACTGAAACCCAAGTCCTAGAGCCTCCTCTCAGAATGGAGATAGAGGTAGGAAAGAAGAGGACTAAGAGGACTATGAGGAAATCCCAATGGAAGGTCCACCATAACAGGCCCACCAGCTTCGACGAGGAAATAGGGGAGAATCCCTTTAACAATCATGAGGTCATCTGGGGTCTAGTCAACCAGTTCACTATATCTGAAGTGGTCGATAGAATTATGGACGTCGATGTCGACCAATGTGCTTGGGATTCACTCGGATCCTTTCTCAAGGTAGTCACTTTGTCCTTTTCTTTCCTTTTTTTAACTTTCTCAATATTTTCTTATCCGCATCACTCATTTTGCTATCATAAATAGATTTTTGAATAGATGGGCCATTAGCTACTGGGCTACATCCGATCCTTGAACCGCCTGAGGTCAGAATTGGAAAAGGCTCGCGATGATCACCAAGTCAAAGTTGAGTGCCTTATTAAGTAGCAAGACGAGGTTGATTGCTCCTTGAAGATAAAAATCATCGAGGTCGAGGTTCTTCAGGAGGCACTTCGCAAGGAGAAAGAGGCATCGAAGGAGTTGAGAACCACTTTTGGCCTGAAGGAAGAGCGAAGGAGAAGAGCCAAAGCTGAGATTGCTGAATTAAAGAAGCAGATTTTGAGGTAGATCTCAAAGACGACAGTCCGGGTGATAGAAGAGTTCAAGATCTCCTCTGAGATGAGAGACTTGAACATCAAGTTCGGCTAGGAGGCCTTCAATAAAGGTTACAAGCTCTGTAAGGAATGGGTGGCTAACAAATTTCTGAAGCTCGATCTTGACTTCTTATATAAAGGAGCTCTTAAGGAGGCGATGGATCCATCTATCACTGTGACCGATGTTCTGCCTGTTGAGCTAGCTTTCACCACACCTTCGACCTCGCCTGCACCTACCACTATTGAAGTGCTCATGCCGGCTGAGGCTGCACCAGACTTTTCCATTGTTCCCCTAGAGGTCTGAGATCTCCCATTTTTGTATTCTCTCTTTTTTATTTTTTCTTCTTATATTAAGAACATTTTGATTAATGAAGTCAATTTTGTAAATGAGTTTTTTCTTCTGTGGAGTCCATGTGGTGATATTTTCATGCTTTGAATGTAGTCTCCTATCAAAGCCAATCCCCTTCCTCAGGGTGTTCTCTTGAAGGCTCATGTAAAAAGCCTAAGGAGAAAAGTTCATCATCTTAAGAGAAAATTGGAGAAGGCTGAAGACAAACTTAAGAAATTGAAGAAGGATTATGCCGATGTTGCCATCGAAATTGACCGTCTGCATTAATCATCTAGATAATTATTTAGAGAGTATAATAGCAAAAATTTTTTATTTAAATGGAGAGCTCGAGGAGGTCAAGAAGTATGCAAGTGATAAATCCTGGACTTTGATAGCCAAGGCTTGCTCCCTTAAAGTTGAACTGAACATGACAAAGGAGAAAATTCGATTATTGGAGGGAAGCTCGGCGTGGTCGACCGACCAAGAGAAGGCCGATTAGGATTGGTCCAAGAGATTCTCAGAGCTCTAAGGTCAACTCTAAGTTGCCGAGGTATCACTTAAGAATTTCAAGCTCAATCGGAGTAATAAAATCGCTAGCCTCTAGCAGCAACTTTAAAGAGCAGATAAGAGATAACTGGTCTTAAAAAGCAGTTGGTGGAGAAGTTGGAGGCCAGTTCGAATAGGGAGTTAGATGAGCTTCTTTTTTTGAGGAACTCTTAGGAGACTTTATCAGTGACATTGGCGAAGGAATCGGCCGAGCGTCAATAGCTAAAAATTCAACTGACTTACAAGCGACAAGCTATCAAAGATGTAGAGATCGAATCCGAAGTTTTAAGAAAATAGTTGTAGGAGGCCAAAGATAATTTTGGACAGGTCGATAAATTATTCATAGAGAGTTTGTTGAAAAAGAAGGAGCTTGAAGAAGAGATTGCTAGCTTGAAGCAATCTCTAGCAATGGTGGAAAGCAGTAGTTCGAGGTCTGAGGAATCAGATCCTTCTTGGGACTTCGTCCATCTTGTTTCACCTTTTCTTTTTGTATGGTCTTATAGAACTTCACTTTGTAACACCCTTCAATTTTAATAAAATAATATTTTCTTCAATTATATTTTTGTCTTGCATGGATTTGACGTCTATTGACTCCTTCTCTCTTTATCTTGGATCATGGGAGGCCTTCATCTGTGTCAGGATGAGGTTCTCTTTCTATTCCTGACATGGTTGTCTTCTATTTTTGTTAGAACGAGGTTCTTCTCCTATCCCTAACAAGATCATAGAGACATAAAAGGGCCGTTGTAAGGGCCCCTCTCCTTCTTCTATCTTGAATAATCGGAGGTCTTCATCCATTTCAGGATGAGATTCTTCTTCTATTTCTGATATGATTAATCTTTTTTATCCTCCTATTAGAATGAGATTCTTCTTTTGTTTCTAATGGGGTTGGCCTTTCTTTGTTAGGGCGGGTCCTCCTCCTGTCCCTAACAAAATCATAAGGGCACAAAAGGGTCATTGTAAGGGCCTCTCTCCTTCTTCTGTCTTGAATAATCAAAGATTTTCATTCGTATCAGAATGAGGTTCTCCTCCTATTTCTGACATGATTGACCTTTTTTGTCTCTCTATCAAGATGAGGTTATCCTCTTATTCTTAATGAGGTTGGCCTTTCTTTGTTAGGATGAGGTCCTCCTTCTATCCCAAACAAAATCATAGGAACACAAAAGGATAATTATAAGGGCCTCTCCTCTCCTTCTGTCTTGAATAATTGAAGGTCTTTATCTATGTCAGGATGAGATTCTCCTTCTATTCCTAACATAATTGGTCTTTTTTGTCCTCCTATTAAGATAAGATTCTCCTCCTGTTCCTGATGGGATTGGCCTTTCTTTATTGGGGTGGGGTCCTCCTCCTATTCCTAACAAAGTCATAGAGGCACAAAAGGACCACTGTAAGAGCCTCTCTCCTCCTTCTATCTTGAATAATCGGAGGTCTTCATCCATGTCAGGATGAGGTTCTCCTTCTATTTCTGACATGGTTGGCCTTTTTGTCCTCCTATCAGGATGAGGTTCTCCTTCTATTTCTGATGGGATTGATCTTTCTTTGTTAGGATGAGATCCTCCTCCTGTCCCTAATAAAGTCATAAGGATATAAAAGGGCCATTGTAAGGATCTCTCCCCTCCTCCTATCTTAAATAACTAGAGGTCTTTGGCTTTGTTTATAGATGAAGTTCGATTGAGTCATTTAATGTCATCATATGATTTTGTGCCAAGAAATGAAATTATTGAAGTAAAGAAGTTTTATTAAGATGAAATTATTGGTAGTACATTCGTAGATTTTTCGAATTTCAAGATTGGCGAAGTATTGATCCTCCGAGTTCTTTTAGATAATATATTCTTGATCGGACAATCTCTATGACTTCATACGGGCCCTCCTAGTTTGGCGTGAGCTTTTCTTGATTCTAAGGTTGTGAAATATCTACTCACCGAAGTACAAGATCCCCATTCTGAATGTTTTGTTCTTGACCTTCGAGTTGTAGTAGCGGACTATTTTTTGCCTATAAGCCACCATTTAGATCTGAGCTTTCTCTCACTTTTCTTCTAACAAATCAAGATTTGCCTTGAGGTCTTGAGAGTTGTTCTGCTCATTAAAAGCTTCAACCTATGCTGAGGGAAGTTCATGCTCGACGGGGATAACCACCTCTATTTCGAAAGCCAATGCAAAAGGAGTTTCTCCTGTTGGCAACCTTGAAGTTGTTCTATAAGTCCAGAGCACATGATGGAGTTCATCCATCAAGGTTCTTTTTGCCCTTTCAAGTCTGGTCTTTATTCCTTGAAGCAAAGTTCTGTTGGTTACTTTTGCCTCACCATTTTCTTGTAGATGAGCCACTGACATGAGGTGGTGAGATATATTCAGATCCTTGTAGAACTCCGTGAACTTCATACCTACGAACTGACGCCCATTATCGATGATTATCATCTGAGATAGACTAAATATGCAAATAATTAACTTCTAGATGAAGTTCTACACTTTGGCTTCAGTGATCTTCGTCAGAGGTTTGGCTTCAACCAATTTAGTGAAATAATCTGCCACCACCAGCAGGAACTTTCGCTGTCCAGATGCCATGGAAAAATGTCCAAGTATATCCATTCCCTATTGCATGAATGGCCAGGGGATGGTTAGTGGTGTGAGCTGTGAAGCCGACTGTCTCTGAATGTTTATATTTATCTGACATCTATCACATTTTCTCACATAATCCTTCGATCTTGGTGCATTATTGGCCAATAATACTCCTGATGGAGTAATTTATATGATAAAGATCTTGTTCTCAGATGATTTCCAAAATTTTTTTCATGAACTTTCCTTAAGGCAAAGTTGGCTTCTGAAGGTCGGAGATACTTGAGGAGTGGTAATGAGTACGACATCTAATACAACTTATTTTTATACAAGTTGTAGCAGGAGGCTTGATTTCTTAACTTTTGAGCTTCTTTGTAGTTCCTGGAAAGAACTCCATCTTTAAGATATGAAACTAATAGATCGATCCAGCTAGGCTCATGGTTGACTTGCTTTAATGCTAGGGGCTCTTCCGAACTTGGGCACTGCAGGACTTCAAACAGGACTTCTTTTGATAGTTCATTTGGGAATGACTTCTTTTGGCAGTTCATTTGGGATTAAGATGGCAAACTTAGGGAGGAGATCGGCTTTGGTGTTCTCTATCCTAGGTATCTACTGGATGTTAAAATTATCAAAGATCAAACTTAAGTTCTTCATCCTTTCCAAGTACTTTTTCATACTTTCTTTTCGGACTTCAAAAGAGCGTTTAACTTGTTCCACCACTAGCTGAGAGTCATCGTAAACCTTCAAAAGCCGCACTTCCAACTCTTTGACTATTCTTAGTCCCACAAGTAGGGCTTCATACTCAGCTCCATTATTGGTGGTGGGGAAGTCAAAGTATAATGCATACCCTACTACAACTCCTTCCAGATTGATGAGGATCAAACTTGCACCTACCCTAGAAGCGTTGGATGAACCATCCACATACAATGCTTAGGAGTTTTCAGAAAGATCAGCCTTCTCTTCAAGGGAGCCAGGGATAAAAACCTCTTGGTGCGTTGGTTCAATCTCCTTCAGAATGGTACATTCTACTATGAAATCATCCAGTATTTGAACTTTAATGGATGGCCGAGATTGAAAATGGATGTTGAATTTGGTCAACTTAATTACCCACTTTGCCACTCTTCCGAAGGTATTGGAATGATAAAGAACTGCCTTGATGGGTTGGTTAATGAGGAAAGTAATTGTGTGCCCTTGAAAATAAGGTTGAAGCTTCCTAATTGTAATCAACAAGACATTGGTTAGTTTTTCTAACTTGGTATATCTTATTTCTACATCCCTCAAGACTCTACTTATATAGTAGATCAGCTTATGAATATTTGCTTCTTCCTTGATCGGTATGGCTCCAATAGCTACAGGAGATATGGTGAGGTACAGGAACAGTTCTTCCCCAAGTTTGGATTTGGCAAGCAGTGGGGGTGAGCTGAGATAGTTCTTCTATTCTTCAAGGGTCCGTTGATACTCAAGAGTC
The DNA here is from genome assembly GCA_006176705.1 of Cocos nucifera. Lineage (NCBI taxonomy): Eukaryota > Viridiplantae > Streptophyta > Magnoliopsida > Arecales > Arecaceae > Cocos > Cocos nucifera. The sequence continues at coordinate 1,774,684 of QRFJ01000015.1, forward strand.
TAGTTGAAGTTCTTGGATTGTTTGAGTACTTGGAAGAAGGGCATGCAGCACTCCGCCGACCTTGACATGAAGCGGTTCAGAGCTGCCACCTTGCCTGTGAGGCATTGAACTTCTTTTAGTATTTTTAGGATAGTCATTTTTTGGATGGCTCTGATCTTCTCCAGGTTGGCCTCGATGCTGCGGCTTGATACTATGAATCCCAAGAACTTCTTTGAGATTACTCCGAAAGTGTGCATTTCATGGGGTTTAGCATCATCTTGTACTTTTGGAGGGTATTGAAGGTCTCCTTAAGGTCAGTAATATGATTTGGTGAAGATCAATTTTTAACCAGCATATCATCCACATAGACCTCCATATTGCAGCTAATCTGCTCCTTGAAAATTTTATTCACCAGGCATTGGTATGTCGCACCAATATTTTTGAGTCCAAATGGTATGATCTTATAATAATAAAGACCACAATCAGTAATAAAAGCAGTCTTTTCCTTATCTTATGGTGCCATCCGAATTTGATTATATCCAAAGAAAGCATCCATAAAGGTGAGAAGTTCATGGCTCGAAGTCATGTCCACTAATTGATCGATCCTAGGCAAAGGATAGTTGTCTTTTGGGTAAGCTATGTTTAGATCCTAGGCAAAGTACTTCTCGAATAAATTTCATCTTAAGAAGCTTGTCGACCTCATCCGTTATAACCTTCTACCACTCTAGTGCAAAATTGCATTTTTTCTACTTCACTGATCATCGCTTAGGATCCATGCCCAGATGGTGTTCTATGACTTCCGCATCAATCTCAGGCATTTCTGTAGATGCCCAGGCAAAGACATCAGCATTCCTTTATAAGAATGTGATGAGCTACTTTTTTAACTTCTTCTTTTAGGTTTGAGTCAATCTTCACAGTATGTTCTTTATTCCCATCATTCAGATGAATCTTCTTAAGGTCATCGATGGGCTCTCCTCTTTCTTCAGATAGATCATCGCGAGCATCAAGTCCATCCATCAGACAAAGGTCTGCTTATCTTTTCTCCTATAAGGCAATATTGTAGCAGTACCAAGCTAGCGTCTGATCTCCTCTGACCTCTTCGATTCCATGCCTGATTGAAAATTTTATTTTTAGATAGTAAGTAGAAACTATAGCTCGAAGTGCATTCAAATCAGGTCGTTTAAGTATTGCATTGTAGGCAGAAGGGGCTTTGACTACCAAAAAATCAACTTGTGCCATAGATTGCTTTGGGTATCGACCAACTACCACAAACAATGTTATTATTTCTTCCATTGGCACTGCTTCACCTATGAACCCTACCAACAAAAAATTCATCAGGCCCATCCTATCATCAGAAATGGCTATTTTAGAAAAAATATTATAAAATAAGATATCAGCAGAGCTTTCATTATCAATTAAAATATGACATACATCATAATCAGCAATATTTAAAATCACTACAACTGCATCATTGTGTGAAAGCTGAACTCCCCGAGCATTTTCTTCAGTGAAAGTGATGAGTTCTTCAGTCTACTACCTCTTTGCCAGTTCTACTGATCCTCTGGCCTTTTATCGTTGATGTCCTCCAGCGATAGTATTGATGACTCCAAGAGGGGGCCAATCTCCTTGGGGCTCATCCCATCGAGATGGTTTAGGTTGTGGTGGGGCTCTCGGATGATCTTTTCTCCTCTCCGACTAGTGCCTGATGAACCAGTCTAGTTGACCTCTTCTAATTAGCACCTCGATCTTGTCCTAAAGCTGGATGCATTCTTTTGTATCGTGATCGTGGTCATGATGGTAAAGATAGTACTTATTAGGATTGCACTTGGCTGGATGAGTTTGCATCCTCTCTGGCTTCGTCAGCTGCTCCCTTTTCTCCATCAGCACTTGAGTCTTCGAGGCATTCAAGAAAGCATAGTTGTTGAATCCTCCGGGAGGGGAGTTCCACTGGGTCCTCCTATCTAGACTTTTCTATCGATGAGCTTGAGGAGGAGTTTGGGCTCGTCTGCGCTCGATAGAAGTTTGGGAGTGCGATCGAACTTCACTCGGCTTTCTTTCAGGCACAGGCTTGCTGGATTCATCCGCTTGTTGCTCTCTCACGGCCTCATCATCCTTCAGTTTAAAAGTCTTTTCTGTTTGAGCATAACCTTCAGCCCGAGCCAACATATCAGCAAAATTTTTGGATACTTTCTTTCCAGGAAGGATAAAAGATCATTCTTCTGAAGATCATTCTTTAGTACGGCCATGGCTATAGATTGGTCTAAGTTTCAAACCTCTAACATAGCAGCGTTAAAGTGGCTGATGTAAGCTTGGATGGACTCTTCCACTTTTCGCTTTATGTTGATAAGAAAGTTCGAACCTTATCTTGGACGTCAGCTGCTTATAAAATAAGCCATGAATTGATGGCTTATTTAATCGAAGGAGAAGATCATACCCGACTTTAGGCTCGAGTACCAGTTTCTTGCTGTTTCCTTCAAGGTGGATGGGAAAGCTCAGCATAAAATGATGTCTGGTGCACCTAGAGCAGCATCATTATCTAGAAGGACTCAAGATGGTTGACTGGATTTGAAGTCCCATCGTAACTCTCAAATTGAGGAAGTTTAAAGTTTGGCAAGATGGGCTCTTACATGATCTTAGCAGAAAAGGAGGGATCAGTGTAGATGTCATCATGGTGAATAGGGATGGCATAGCGGAGCTCCTCAATCCATTGATTCATGTCCTGAAGCTTTTGATCGAGAGCGTCACCTCGACCATGGATCTTAAAGGGCTATCGACTATAGATGGAAAAGTCTTCTTCGGAGAAGAATCATGATCGAAATAAGGACTCCTTGCTCTCTGCTTCTCCTTCCCAGAGAAGATGGATCTGGGTCCTTGGCGCTAGTTCTTGAGGCTCTGCCTGAGGTTTTCTAGCTAGGTTGCTGTCGAAGGTTGCTGTATGGCCACACCATTTCGGTGAGGCCTCGAACCTGCTGCATTAGTAGGTTAAACTATTTCGGATCTACCATAACCATCGATGGAGGAAGTTGAGGTGCTAGTGATGGAGTAGAAATGAGCGGATCCAGCTTGGATCTGGCGGTAGACCACTGGGTAGTTGTCTTTCTTGGAGGCATTTTTGGAGCAAAAGAGATCAAACATAGTTGGATTTTGAAGGATCAAGAGGAGAAGGTAAACAAGATCGACTGAACACTTCTTTTAGAACAAGGGCCCAGTGACCCTTTCTCTAGTGCCAATCCTATTGGCGCAGAAGTTCGCGAGGACGCTAGAGGTAGTTGGAGTGGAGGCATGGCCACCGACAAGACCTACAAAATAAAATACAAACTAGAGGTGGGTGACTCCGGTAGGACTCTCCGACGTTCAAGTTAATTTTTTGGCCAACTGAAATGGATTATTCAAGATATAAAGAGGCAAAGTAATAGGAAGGAGAAGAGAGCTTGGAGGAAATGTATCTAGAGGGTCATTTTATAGATGGAGCATATAACAAACTAATGATGATAGTTGTAATCGTCTGGTAGTGGCCCGCTTAGGCCACGTGGAGTTTGTTACGGAGGATGAGTTATCATTTGTCGTGACTTATAGGCGGTGTAGATCCTCTTGTTGAAGTTCGGATGTAGATTGGGGACTTTGGTATCCATAGCAAACTTAGGATCAGCCAGAGGCTGCTAGGGGCAACATATAATTGCTTTAGGAAGTTCAAAAGTTTCTTGAGTTGTACACAAGTAGGTGCCCCCCTAAGCCGAGATCTGAGGCTTCTGCACTCCCTCCTTGTGTAGTGATCGTTGTGTGTTAATGTCTTAATGAGGTTCCCTTGGGTTATTCCCATCGACAGGTGGGGTCGGGATAAGTCTGCAATTGGATCGCTACTGAAAGAGTTCATCCAGAAGGAGCATGACTAGAGAAGTTCATCTGAAAAGAGTGCGACTGGAGGAGTTCATTTGGAAGAAGTGCGATTGAAGGATTTTGTTTGGAAGGAGCATGATTGGAGGAGTTCGTCTGGAAGGAGTGCGACTGAAGGATTTTATCTAAAAGGAGCATGATTGAAGGAGTTCATCTGGAAGGAGTGCGACTGAAGGATTTTGTCTGGAAGGAGCGCGACTGAGTGAGTTCGTTTGGAAGGAGTGCGACTGTAGAATTTTATCTAGAAGGAGCATGATTGGAGGAGTTCATTTGGAAGGAGTGCGATTGAAGAAGATTATCTAGAAGAAGCATGACTGAAGGAGTTTGTATGGAAGAAGCGTGACTGGGGGAGTTTGTCTAGAAGGAGCATGACTGAAGGAGTTTGTCTGGAAGGAGCGCAATTGGGGGTGTTTGTCTAAAACAAGCACGACTAAGGGAGTTCGTCTGGAAAAGAGGGAGGATTTCATCTAGAAGGAGTGCAATTGGAGAAGTTCGTCTGAAAAGAGCATGACTAGAGGAGTTTGTTTGGAAGGAGAATGATTGAGGGAGTTCATTTGGAAGGAGTGCGATTGGAGGATTTTGTCTAAAAGGAGCACGACTGGAGGAATTCATCTAGAAGGAGAGCGACTGGAGGATTTTGTCTAAAAGGAGCATGACTGAAAAAATTCATTTGAAAGGAGTGCAATTGGAGGATTTTTTCTGGAAGGAGCGTGATTGGAGAAATGTTGAAAGGCAAGATTAGTTTAACAATAGTTCTTCTTTACTGTTTAAGATCATATCGCCAGGCTTCTATGTGCTTTGGGGAGGTTCTACAGTACGAACTCTTTGTTGAAAAAATTGATAAACCCTAATAGAAAGGAGGTCATTGGTCAAGGATTTTGGCCAAAATCTTCGATAGGTGTCATTTTACCCCCAACACTATTTATCCTATTCTTGTTTATATGACTGAGCCGACAGTGCCAAAGATAGGCATCAGTGACATCATCTAGTTTTGGACATTTAGTAAATGTGCACATTATACTAATAGGCTGTGATAATATATAAATGTCATTTTTTAATTATTCATATATTACTATAACATCATTCATAATGATATCATAATAATTTTTTTTATTGATAAACAATAACCATCATGGGCCAAAAGCCTAATAGATATTATATTCATCATAAAAGATGGACAATAGTGACAGTCATTTAAAACAACATTATTATTTTTTAAAACAAGCTCAAGAGTTTTCAATGCTAAGATTGAAACTTTACTTTCATCCCCAACATTCAGGAATCTATCACCGTTCTCAAACTTTCTACCAATTTGAAGTCCATGCAATGAATTGCATATGTGAATTGGAATCCCTTTATCTAATACACAGATAGATGTATCATAAATAGAGAAATTATAAGGTATTATCATATAACAGCCTTGACCAGCAACTACTTGCTGATTTTTTCTGTTCAGCCTATTTTGGGTCCAAAGGATAATTCCTCTTTAGGTCTTCCTGATGAGAGTCAACACTAGACCATTCATAATTAGATCCTAAAAGTTTGTCACTGTCAAACAGTGAACGGAGCAGACTTACACTAGCCATTCTATTCAACTAAAAAGAAAATACAAGACTATATTAGAACTTGAATTAGTTAATCCTAAAGATTTGGACTATAGTCTAAAGGTTCTTCTACTATTTTTATGAATTGGTAGCCTCTACCTCCAATTCAAAAAATTATACTAACTCCTTAGTGGGTACTGAAATCTACATAGACTATAGACGGGCCCGAAGAAAGCTCTAGCCAACCCGTGTGCATCTATAGGTAGGTTCACAACCAATTATTTCTTCAAATAATTTTCAGTATTTTGGTTTTGCCCTAGAAGCCAATTCAGTAGGCTATGGCCTCCACTAAAAAGATTTGGTTAGGTCCAATCATTAACATAATTGAGTTCAATGCATCAAACCAATGATGACTAGGCCCGAGAAAAGCTCTGGCCAACCTGATCACCATTAAGAGAGTGCGACCTAATCATCATATGATGGACAGTAATTTTAATATCTAGATGAACACCAGATGTAAGGCACCTTCAATGTCCACCTAAAAAATTGGATCCATTGCTATCCATCTTAATGGGAGGCTATGACTCAGTTATCCCTATAACTTAGTCATTTTTAAGGATCTAATAATTTAGAGAATTTAGGTTACATGTGATTAAGATTAGAAAGAACATGGATCAATTTACTCTCACTTACTGTTAGGATAGATCCATCAACTGTGGAACATGGATCACTCATCCAAGATCACCTATAGGAGATATGGCACCATTTGTTGCTATGAAAAGAAAGAAAAAGACAAACAAATACAACCATATACGTGGTTTGGCCTAAGTGCCTACATCCATGGGACATGCAATGCTTCACTACCAAGAAAGAACAATAGAGAAGATACAATCTCAACTCATCAACCCCCTCTCTCTCTCAATCTAGAAGCACTCACCCATACAATGCTCTCATAGTAATCCCAAGAAGATCCCCCTCATAGATCTACCGATCCAGGGTCTTTGACATCCCTGGATACTCTATGATCCTCTCAGCCTTTACATCAAGCCCCAATCTCTGTCCTTAGGCAACCCCATTGTTTCAGGATACTCTCAGCTTTCTTGATGCTCTTGACACCTCTTGAGACCCCTGGCTCTCCCTAAGACCTGCTCTTGATCTTCTTGAGAAGCCCTTGGCACTCTTTGCTAAGATATTCTCCTCGGTTACTGCACCACTAAGCCTCTCTCAGCCCTCGTGCCTCCAAAGAGGGCTACAGCAACACTCCAACAATTCCTATCTTGTCTCTGCACCATCTGAGAGATTTTTCCAAGACTCTCCAACTCCTTAGATCGTCAAGCCTTCTTATAAGCCCTAATCATCCCAGTAGCCATTCAATCAACTCTCGCATGCTCTCCTGGCCATTAGACAGCATAACAGCTCCATAGATCCCTTTGAAAAGCTTCAACATGGGTGCTCGTGCATGCTTGCCTAAACTAGGCACGTCCCTACTGTTCGCCTCCATCGAGTTGGCTTGGTTCATAATTGGGCCAGCTCGACTGTGTCTGGCCTGAGCATTGCTTTTTGTCTATCGGAGAGAGCCAGCTCGAATCCATCTTAAGCTGACTCGATCTCATCCTGAGTCTACTTGACTGTGTATCCGAGCTAGCCCAATTGTACATTGGCCTTTCTCATGGTTCTTGAATCACGTTCTTGGCTTATCATGGACCGAATCTTGAGGTGCCAGATTTCAACATTCTCCATCTCAACTCGATATTTGGCTTCACCTCAAATCTGAGAGCTTCCTGTATGATACCATCCTCATGTTTTGGGGATACCGCTTGTTGCTCATGGATCGCCAAACATGAGAGTCAAGCTTGGCCGCTCGATCCCAAACTGAGTCTCATGCCCGATTTATCTCCACCTAAAGCTCCATCTCACACTGAGCTCCATTTGGCTTCTTCTTGTACATGAGAGCATCAACCTTGATTGTGCCATTCTTCTAACTTAATTACCACCGCAGCAACCCTTGGAACAACCTGCCTCCTCCTAGCTCTGATACCATAGTTTAGGTAGATCCATCAACTATGGAATATAGATCACCCGCCTAAGATCACCTATAGGAGATATGGCACCACCTGTTGCTATAAAAAGATAGAAGAAGACAAACAAACACAACCATATACGTGGTTCGGCCCAAGTGCCTACATCCATGGGACATGCAATGCTTCACTACCAAGAAAGAATAATAGAAGAGATACAATCTCAACTCATCAACCCACTCTCTCAATCCAGAAGCACTCACCCATATAATGCTCTCATAGTAATCCCAAGAAGATCCCCCTCACAGATCTACCGATCCAGGATCCTCGACATCCCTAGATACTCTATGATCCTCTCAGCCTCTACATCAAGCCCCAGCCTCTATCCTCTGGCAACCCCACCATTTCAGGATACTCTTGACATCCTTGATGCTCTTGGTGCCTCCTAAGACCCCTGGCTCTCCCTGAGACCTATTTTCGATCTCCCTGAGAAGCCTCTAGTACTTTTTGCTGAGATAACCTCCTCAGCTGCTACACCACCGAGCCTCTCTTAGCCCCCATGCCTTTAGGGAGGTGCTACTGCAGCACTCCTTATCTCGTCTCTACACCGCCTGAGAGGTTTTCTCGAGATTAGGCCTTCTTATAAGTCCTAATCATCCTAGTAGCCATCCGATCAGCTTCCGCATGCTCTCCTGACCATTGGATAGCACAACAGCTCCGTAGACCCCATGAAAAAGCTTCAACATGCATGCCCTCACGTGCTTGCTTGCACTAGGCACGTCCTCACTGTTTGCCTTCGTTGAGTCAACTCGGTCCATAGTCGGATCGGCTCAACTACGTCTGGCTTGAGCATTACTTTCTATCTACCTAAGAGAGCCAGCTCGAATCCACCTCAAGGCGACTCAATCTCACCCTGAACCGACTCGACTGCATATCCGAGCCAGCCCAACTGTATGTTGGCCAATCTTTCTCATGGCTCCTGAATCTCATTCTTGGCTTATCATGAATCGAATCTCAAGGCATCATATTTCAATACTTACTTCACCAACTCAAATCCTCTTTCTGACTTCGCCAAGTCAATAGGTTAGGACTAGGATCAATTTAGGTCCATGGGCATCTAATTTAGTCTTACTGATTGAAATTAGTCAAACTGATTCCTAGTGAAATGGGTCAGCCCGAATCACCTAGTGATCTAATCAAATTCTAATTGATCATGTTGGCTATTTAAGTGAGATTAGTGGAAGAGATATGCCATTAACTTCTCAAAGATCGAATCAGTGCAAGTAGCTCCCAATTAAAAATCATTGATCTTAACTATCAAACTTATCTTAGACACCAACTAGTTAATTAGATTCAATATGATCAACCTAGTAATTTCAAACTCAACCGCGTAGCCATGAATCAAGTCCATCTTGATCTCTATTAAAGACATGGACTCATCCAACTACAACTATTGAAGTTGAATCTAGAGTGTTCTTGACCTGATCTAATTCAACATTTAATTAGATTTGATCAATTACTCTAGTTTAGTCTATTCTTTAACTAACCTCAGGTCTAACTCAATTAATGGATCTAATTCATCTAACCCAATAATCCAAATTTTATGATCAATGACTTAGGATCTTTAATTCATAATTCTAGATCCTAATTCATCATACTTAATTTTTAATTAAGTTTTTAGACTGAGGGTTGGGGTTCGGTATTTCAGAAATATTTTTCAAAATTTTGAAAGATTCTTTCATAATCTAGCACTATTCATCAAATGGGTCGACTCATTTTGAAAATGGGTTAGCTTATTTCACAAACAGTACTAGTTGTAGGTTTTAATCTATAACTATGTACAATACATAAAAATCATGAATTATTTTAGATCTAATCTAAATATTTATTCATAATTAAAAATTAAATTAAAATTATATAAATATATCATAAAAATTATTAGATCAGATCTAAAATTTTATGATCAATTTTTAGATCAACACGTACCAGGACAACCTGTACACTATAAGGGGTAAACATTACAGCAAGACAACCTATAGTCTGCACGATCATGATTTTATTTTTAAATTTAAAATTAGATTATTATTTAGATCTAATCTAAATAATAATCTAAGCATGTATATACATCATATTAAATAACCTAGATGCTCGATACCATTTCAAGAAAGCATGCAGGATTTCTAGCTCTACTTTCAAAATTTTTTCAAAAATTAAATATAAAAGAATTAAAAATTAATCTAATTAATTTTTTTAGATCTATAGATCTAATCTAGAAACCTATAAATCCAAGATCTAATGTGACACATATGCAATGAATTTGAAAAATAAAATAAATAGCAGCAGCAGTAAAACTATTTTACTGATCTACGTGTTTAGAACACGTTATCTTTGCACGGGTTATTGATCTCCATAATTGAATCAACACCAAAGAGATCTAATCATCACAATGCAGCCACACAGGATGTTTGGCCTCCATGGATGGTCCACATGAGGCCCTAATCCTGATGGCTCCTCCCAAGTGCTAGCTCGATGTAGAACAGCTTTGACGACTGAGTCTTGATCGAATGCTTCGATCTTCCTCCATCGAGTCATTAGATGCTCTAGATTAGAAGCAGAGGGAGATGAGAGGTTGAAGAGTTACTCTAAAAAATTTTATGAAGATCTGATGCTTAGATCTCTCGAAACTCCTTCATGAATCCTAGGCTGAAATCCTAGGACAACACTTTCATCAAATATCTTGCACCTGATTTTTCTCTAGTTTTTCTTCTCTCTATTTTTTTTTTTGATTTTTCTCACATAGAGAGAAGGGCTCATGAATAGAAAGAGGCTTTTATTCAGGTGTCCGCATCCCCAAAAAAATCATGATTTAACAGAGGTGCAAAGAGAAGTGGAGGCATAGGATAGGATGAGGTGGTTGCTTATTGAATTCAAACTCCATTTGAATTCAAATTGCAACCAACCAAAGCCTATCCTTTTGAGATGTGAGAAAGTAGGGTGTGAGACCTCTCTTGCATGGGAAAAGCCACAAGAAACATTTTTCTCATTGGGAAAGGAAGTGGTGCAAGGAATGGTGAGGTGGCGCATGAAGACTAGGTCAAACTAGTCTCGAACTAATCTTATCCAATTAGACCAACCCAAATCAATTTGGTTAGGCTCAATTAGATCAGATTAAATCTAATTCATTTAGATTTAATTAGACTCAATTAAATACTAATCAAATTAGGAATTGATTAAGTCCAACCCCTGATCAAATTAGGGATGAAACCTCCTCGATGATTCGGTCATGTCATAACCTGATCGGGTCAAACCCAACTTAATCCAATTCAATTAAACTTGATTCAAAAATCATTACTCAATCAAATTAAGTTAATTAATAATTAAATTATTAATTAAATCTCTTATAAATATAGAGTCTAAATTTAGTAGATGTTTGGGCAGCAGAGTTCCATCAAAATGAAACTCTTGATCGAAGAGTCTCAAACTAGTGGAACTTTTGACCCCAATGTCCCAAACGAATGAAACTCATGATTATATAGTTTCCAACTAGTAGGACTCTCAATCATAGAGTCTCAGACAAGTAGGACTCAAAATCCTAATATAGTTGAACTCTTGGTCGAACAGTTTCAATCCAGTGGGACTCTTGACCATAGAGTCCTAGTCCACTGGGACTCCTAATCATAGAGTCCAAGACAACTAGAACTTAGAATTCTAATGCAGTAAGACTCTCGATTGAAGAGTCCTAGTCCAATGAAACTTTTGACCATAGAGTCTTAGTCTAGTGGGATTCTTCACTAGCCATTAGATCAGGTAGGAACCTCTAGTATGTATGACCTCATAGGTTCAAACCTAAGTCAGTAGCACAGAAACCAATTTCTGTACCAATCAAAGTGACCATCTAATAATGGTACCCGATATCTAAATAGGTCTAATAATTTCAATTACAACATTCAGAGCCTACATGTATAATTCATCCCTTTGACCTTTACGTATATAGGATGACTTAGAGTTAAACTGTCAACCCTGAAAAGTACATCCAAATTATGTCTCAAAACAATTAGTCCCATAACTCATCACTAGAACTAGCTTGACCAAAATTTTGCTAAATTAAAATATAATTAACACAGCTCCTAAAATAAGGAGTGGTCAATCCCATCTTGATACACACACCAATTTCTCAAGTACTTGAAAGTCACCATAGTGATCTCAAGTCATAGGAATATTTATATTCATATTCCATTAAAGCAAATCTTGACAGTAGAAAAGCTTCGAAGTTAGTCACATTCAGTTTAGATGTACCCCTACATCTCATCTACATGCCATACTAGTGTCTTCACACTACTTAGTTAAGAGGACAACCAATCCATTTGGCATACAATGATCTATTCTCGATAAACATTGTCGTCCTTGGTAATAATGTATCATTTGATTGCAAACTAGTTTAAGGACTAAACGACAAATCTTTCTTTGTTGATTCTAAATAGTTCTAAGGTCTTCACCACAGGAGTTCATTAGAAGATAAAAATTTATGATGAATAATGCCAAAATAATTTTTATTCATTTATTAATTCATATATAAGTATAATAATTAGTACAACCATTAACAAGCTGACGATTGACTTTGGAACACTATTCCCAATACCATGCAGCTGCACTATTCCATCAATATATATTTGTGCTAACTTATCAAGTGAAGTACCAACTCAAAAGGATAAAAAGTAGGCTGATTTAGTAAGCTAATCAATAATCACCCATACCACATGATTTTTCTTTATTGTCCTCGAAAGCCTAGTGACAAAATTCATAGTAATGTGCTCCCATTTTCACTCTAGTATCTCCAATGGTTTTAGCAAACTAGCTGATCATTGATGTTCGGCCTTTACTTATTGACATATCGAATACTGGGATACAAATTGAGCTATTTCTTATTTCATGCTGTTCCATCAAAAATATTATTTTAAGTCTCTATACATCTTTGTACTACCTGGATGAATGGCGTAATGAGATTTATGAGCTTCCTCCAAAATTTCTCTATTTAATTTAGGGTCTCTAGGTACACACAATCTATTTCCAAAATATAAAGTATCATTTGAATGAATTCTGAGCTCAGGTTGCAATCCTTTCTCCATGTCTTCTTTATACTGACATAAATGAATATCATTCTATTGGGCAGCTTTTGTCGATTTTATTAGTGTTGGCTGTACCATTAAATTGGCTAAGATATTTTCAACATCAATATTGATCACTTTGATTTTCAAATCTTCAAGATCCTTTAGAATTTGCTGCTGAGTAGAAAGCAATGCCACCACACCTATTATTGATTTTCTGCTAATTGCATCTGCCACTACATTAGCTTTTCTAGGATGACATTTAATATCTAGATCATAGTCCTTCAATAGTTCAAGCCATTTTCTTTACCTCATATTCAGCTCTTTTTAAGTAAATAAATACTTCAAGCTCTTATGGTTAGTAAAAATTTCACATGGTTTCCCATATAAAAATGCCGCCAAATTTTCAAGGAAAAAATTATGGCTGCAATTCCAAATCATATGTCGGGTAATTCTATTCATAGGACTTTAGTTGTCGAGAAGTATAGGCTACCACCTTATCGTTCTGTATTAATACGTAGCCAACCCCATTTTGGAAGCATCACTATAAATGATGAATCTTTTGGTACCATCAAGCAAAGAAAGAACTAGGGTAGATGCCAATCGTTGCTTTAGATCTGGAAAGTTCTGCTCCCATTCACTACTACGCTTAAATTTTGCTTGTTTCTGGGTCAAGCAGGTCGAAGGAATTGCAATTTGAGAAAATCTTTCGACAAATCTTTTGTAATAACCAGCCATGCCTAAAAAGCTTTAGACTTCAGTCACATTAGTAGGACAAGGCCAATTCACTATAGCTTCTATTTTCTTTGGGTCCACTGAGATTCCTTCTTTGGTTATCATATGACTAAGAAACATGACACTATCCAACTAGAACTCACATTTACTTAGTTTGGCGAAGAGCTTCTCTTCTCTTAAAGTCGGTAGCATAATTCTCAAGTGTTTCTCATGTTCCACCTTACTCTTAGAATAGATAAGAATGTCATCAATAAAAACAACAATAAATTGATCCAAATATGGTTTGAAGATTATATTCATCATATCCATAAAAGCAGTCGGTGCATTGGTTAGTCCAAAAGGCAGTACTAGAAATTCATAATGACCATACTTGGTCCTGAATACAGTCTTAGGCACATCCTCATCTCTAATTCTTAATTGATAATAACCTGACCATAGATTAATTTTGGAGAAGACTTGAGCACCTTGCAATTGATCAAACAAGTTGTCTATTCGAGGAAGAGGTTATTTATTCTTCATAGTTACCCTATTTAATTCCTAATAATCAATACATAATCACATGCTCCCATCTTTTCATGAATAAAATAGGAGCTCCCCATAGTGATGTACTTGGTTGGATGAATTTCTTATCCAAAAGTTCCTATAGCTAGATTTGTAATTCCCATAATTTTGCAGGAGCCATCCAATACTGAGGTTTTAATATTGGTCTGGTCTCTAGTGTGATGTCAATTTTAAATTCAATCTCTTGATCCGGGGTAATCCCAATAGTTCATCTGAAAAAACATCAGAAAATTTCTTGACAATTGGAATATCATCCATTGCCACCTCTTTCTTCCAAGTATCCACTACATAAGCTAAATGCACCTCTCATCCTTTTCTTAAGGCCTTTTTTGCACTTATAGCTGAGATGATGCTCCGAGAAAGATTAAACTATTTGGATCCCACATTGTAAACTTTGCCTTGAAAGAAGAGTTCCGACTCACCCAAAATTTGGAACACCACTCTTTTTCCAAAATAATTAATATGGGCATGATACGAGGATAACCAGTTCATCCCAAGGATAATATCAAAATCATGCATCTTTAATTGAACCAAATTTGTAGCTAATTTCTATTTTTCTGTTTGGATTATGCAATTCTTAAAAATAATATTAGCAATAGAAATGTTCTTAAGAGGTGTGGTAACATATAATGGCTCAATCAATTCTTCAAGTATGCAGTTTAGAGAAGCAACAAACTTAAAAGATATAAAAGAGTGAGAAAAACTAGAATCGAATAGCACATGAGTATCTATGGAGTTGACAAGAATGGTATCTGTCACTACTTGATCACTTGCGTTGGCTTCCTACTAGGTCAAAGTGAACACTTGAACATTCCCTTTTGTCTTTGCTCAATTGGTCTGGTATAATTTGAATCATCTTTTTCTAATTTGGGCAATCACATGCCATATATCCTTTCTCGCCACATAAGAAGCATGCTCCTATCTTCTTGAGCCAAGGCCCGTTATGATTTTTGTCGTAGTATGAACATGATGCAGATTCTTTCTTCTTGTCAGAGTTATCATTTTTGGAATCATTTTGCTGATCTTTTGAATTTTCTATTGATCTCGACCTCTTTTTATCTCCCCTTTCTTGTTCCAATCTTTTAAACTTTGACTCAATCTTCAAAGCTTGTTCTAATATGTCTCTGTAATTATTAAAAAGATGAGAAGATAAATGAGACTGAATTTCATACCTTAGTCCTTGTTCAAATCTATTAGGTTTACTCCTTTCAGATTCCATGAGTTGAGGATAGAAGCAGCCTAACTCATTAAATTTGTTTGCATATTCCAGTACTATCATATTGTCTTTTTGCTTCAAGGCCAGAAACTCAATTTTTTTACCAGTTGCATTGTCTCCAAAAAGTACTGATCATAAAATATCTTTTTAAACTCCTCCCAAGTCAACTGGTCATCAATATTGCCACAAGCAGTCCTCATTGTAGTCCACCAAAACTCTGTATTTTCTTTCAGCATCGGTATTGCTAACCCGATCTTTATATTTTTGGGATATTGCAGAGCATCGAACATCTTCTCCATCTCTCGAATCTAGGTTTCTGCAATCAGAGGGTTAGATCCTTCCTCAAATAGTGGTGGGTTAAGCCTTCTAAACCTCTCATAGTATGACTCCATAGATGATGCAAGTTGAGGAGTAGCTTGAGTCTGTTGTTATTGCTAAATAAGCTAGGCCACCACTTAGGATACTCTAGCAGTATCTGCCTGAGTGGTTGGCGCATTGGGGGCCTGTTCAACTGGCTGGATTGCCTCTCTTTGCAAAGTCAATCTTGCTTCTTTGCTCATAGTAACCATGTTTGCTAAGGTTTTGTTCTCCCTATCACTCATCATTTTTTATTTAAAATTTTAGCATTATTCAACTTCTATAAATGAGCAACAAATAAAAGTAAAAAATTTACTTATTCTTGCTCAATTAAGTTAGATCTAGCTAAATGACCTAACTACTCACTTTAAGTAATATTCATGATCAAACCTATTGCTCTGATACAATAAAATATTACATCCCAAATCTAAAATATAACACACCCATGCTACCATGGGGTACTACCCTCAATAACACAAAAGCAAATATTTATTTTCTTAAATTAAATAATAGATACATCAGAAATAAAGTAATAAAAAGATTCAACTAAAATTCTTAAATTAAACTAAAATTGATTTAGAATATCTAAATCCAAAATCAAAACCATGATTCAAGTCTCAATATTCATAAATAAACTATTACAAGTTCTTGTTCATTTAATAAACTAAATTTAGCTACCAAAATTTTTAAGCTTGCTATGTAGACCCCCAAGCCTGGATCGTTCATCGATCCTAACCTTAATTTTTTATAAAAAAAAATAAAAAGATATGAGCCATATTAGCTCAGTAGGTAAAATCTACACTTTCTTACCTGATTATGTATAAGTTTCTCCATGATAATATAATATTTAAAAAGTAACAAATATAGCAAATAAAGCTTTTTATAGAGCATAATATAAAATAAGTTATAAACCAATTATGCATGTATAAATCATGAAATTTTATAATCATGATTTGTAAATCATTCTTGATCATATATTCATATCATGTTTTAAAATATTGCTCATAGATATTTATGCTAAGGTCACTTTGTACCCATAATAGGATCATATTTCTTAATGAATGAGATTTTTGTTTCTTGTGCCAACTTGATACCCATTGGCAGGGGTATTTTTCTTATGGATGCTAACTCTGAATATTGACTTTTTTAATTAAAATTCATTCATAGCTATCTAAGAGCCTTTGAAATTCTTATATATTTTTCTTAAAACATACGTATATTTAGATGAAAAAATATTTAAATTCATAGTTTATAAACATGTTATTTTCTTAAAATATATCCATAGAATTAATGATCATAATAAAACATGATTTTTATATCTCACATGCTGATCCTTATTTTATGAAAAATATGAATTCATCAAATAATAGTATATTTACATAAAAAATATAATAATTTAAAAGTAAATAAGAAGCATAAGATCCCACTTATCTTAATTGCCCTAGATCTTTAGGCTTCATTGAATGAGTTAGGTATTCCTATTTAAAATATTAAATCTTAATTAATTTTTATTCAATAAATTTAAAATAATAATAAAGACAATGTTTGACTAGATGATCAGTTCAATAGACCATCCAGACACAAACATGATTTGGGATCAACTTGCTAGAACCAACACGAGTTCCTAAAAAAGAAAGGTTTGACTCGATCAAAGACCTATAGGTCTTCTTAGAGAGAGAAAGTGGGTAAAAAAACATGAGAGAAAGAAAACCCTAAAGATACAAGAGAGAGAACTTTCTCTCTCTTCTTCTTTTTCTTTTAATTTCCTTTCTTTTCTTTTCTTCTTACTTTTTTGGTTTCTTTTCTTTTCTTGGCTGATTAAGGGGACAAAAGCTTGATGTCTGATAATCAGGAGATTGGCAATGGAACAGCAATATGTGTGACCAGTGACAGTGGAGCAAAGGGTGGTCGACGGTTGGTGGCCAGCCATCAAAAGAAAATTAAAAGAATTCAGAAAATAGGGGATTGCCCCCTTTCTTCTTCATTTTTTCGATCATGAGTTGATCATCGATGGCCAAAAACTCTAGGTGGGTGTCTAGTAGGTGGGGCTCATGGGCCAAAAGTGTGGCACTGTAGGCCGTAGCACCTGTGGTGGCTAGGAAAAAGAGAAATATGGCTTGGTTAAAATAAGGAAAAATAGAGGGTTTGCTTCTTGACATGTTTTTCGATGAAATCCAATGGCCGACGGCCATACGTAGGGACTTGGGGGGAAGGAAAGAAAGAGATGAAGATGGTCTGGGGCATACCTTGGGCTTCGGTGGCTTCTCCAGCGAGGTATTTTGACGAGCACAAGAAGGGTGTCTACGACTTCAACGAAAAAGTAGAGAGAGAAAAAAGAGGGAGGGGGACTCCGAGTTACTCGATTGGCCTTGAAGAAGGGAGGGGAAAGATTTTATAGAGGATATCCTAGAATTTAGAAAGCCCTAAGAGTCCTAATTTAAGTTGGGCATGAGTAGAAGAAGACTCCTCTTGGGAGTTTTCTCTTTTTTTTTTTGTGGGCCAAAAATGGGCTTAAATTCATGGTGGGCTGGTCTACTTGGACCGGTTATTACAAGAAGACCATCTAAGAGATAAGATATTGCTTGGAAAAAAGAAGCTACTTAAAAAAATGAGGGGCATTGGATTTACTTTAGGTGATCATATGATTTCAAGGATCACATGATTTTAGGGAGTCACATGATTTTAGGGATCACATAATTTTAAAAAATCACATGACTATAGGAATCATATGACAATGCATACCTACCCATAATATTTTCCTTTATTAGTGAAAATCCATATCAACCTATATTATTTTTATTATATAGAGTCTGTATACCAGTATATATAACCCTTGAGATATATTAAATGTGATAGAACAAAAATACAAATTTCTTTGTCTCCCTTTCTCTATGTCTTGTTTGCCTCTTCTTCTACAAATATTTTAATATGGAATCAAAGCAAATAATCACCTAATATGATGCCATCATCTCTTCTCCCTATATTGTGGCCATCGTTACTATATCTAAAAATCTTGAAGACCCCTATTACTGATCTATCAATCTTTGTTTCATGGTCAATCAGTTCCTAAAAATCCTCTATTTTCTAATGGATCCATGGATATTCTATTTTTGGAAGATTAATACCCAAAGATCTTATATTTTTTGATGGATCTATAGCTCCTCACTACGACCTTTCTCCTCAATTTCAGATCTTTTATAGTCTCTCATCATCGTCGCTTGGCATATTTCTCTCCATTGTTGGTTTGACTGGTTGCCTTCGACTCCTTTGACACCCAATTTGAGTCCTTTTCCTCCTCTTTTATGGTGGCTTTGTTTGCAAGGATCATTGGCCTTTAGTTGTCTTCTCTTCAAGCACTAGTTGTTGCCATAATTGTAGCCTTCTACATATCTTCTCATTGCCATATCATATAAAGTAGCCACAATAACTAACATATCATCTTGCTACATCAACATAGACAAACCACGTCATTATTAACCACCCATGATATTCCACAACACTATTATCTATATAACCACAAAGCTTAGCACATTAGCTATTTTTCTATGTTACTACAATGCAATAGCCACATCAGCTGCTAATTAGACACAACAGTCTAGGTCATCAAATTTATTAGTTAGCCAAATTAGTCAATCATGTCATCAGATATGTTAATTAGCCATGTCAACAAACATAGTCTATCATATCAGTTGGATATATTAATAGACACACCAGTCTACCACATTAGTCATCCACATTAATGAATATGTGAGTTAGCTACACCAGTATTGCCAAACATATCAATTTGCTATATTAGCTTCATGATTTACCACTTCAGTTTCTAAGCTGCTATATCAGCTCCTATTCTATCATGTCAGATTTTGTATTACCATACTAAGTTGACACATCAGTCTATCATATCATGTTCTAAGCTTCTAAATTGGCTCTTGATCTACCACATCAACTTCTAAGCTGCTATGTTAGCTTTTGATCTAACATGTTAGATTCTGTGCTATCATATCAGCATAACACATCAATTTGCTATGTTGGCTTCTGAGTTGCTACGTCAACTCTTGATTTGCTACATCATCTTCTAAGCTGTTATGATAGCTCTTAATCTACTATATTAGTCTTTATGATGCTATGTCACCTCATAATCTCTCACTTCAACATTTGAGTTTCCATGTCAGCTCCTAATCTGCCATCATGTCAGCTTCTGAGAAGTTATGTCAGCTCTTGGTCTATTACATCAACTTTTGAGGTGCTACTCCAACTCTTGATCTATCACATCTGCTTTTGAGCACATTCATGATCTAGTTTCCAAACTCAAGTTGATACTTATAGTACCATCTTAAGTTTAAGGGGCATATTAGCAAGATTTTAGATGATCACATGATTCTAGGGATTATATAATTTAGAGAGATCACATCATTTTAGAGATCATATGATTTTAGGTGATCACATGATTTTATGAATCACATGATAAACCATATCAACTTATAATAATTTTCTTTATTAACATGATTCTCTATTAGCCTACATTATATTTTCCTTGTATAAAGTTTGTATACTAGTATATATAATCCTTAAGATATACCGAATGTGATGGAACAAAAATAAAAATTTCTTTCTCCCTCTCTCCCTCTCTCTTGTTTTCCTCTTCTTCTATAGGTATTTTAACAAGATGTTTAGAGAATTAAGGGGCAGACAAGCAAAGCCTTGGAGAGACCAAGTTGGCAAGTTAAGAAATTGGAGGAATAATGTTTAACCAAGAATTTATTATGGATTGATCTTTCTATGATTGATCGATGAGAAGATCTTTAGGAACTAGGAAATCCCTCCAAAGAATCCCCATAGCTTTGAATTCTTTTGGGGACTTGTTAGCTTGCGAGAATACTAGCCAAGCAAGTTTTATGAATGAAGAAAAGAAAATTAGAGATTTATGCTTCCACAAGATTGTCCTTCATAAATTTTTTTGAAATAATCTATGAAGGTGAGAAAAGGGCCCTCTAGGCTAGCATATTGCTGATCGATAGGAGTAATTTTGAAGATATTGATCAAGGGAAGTTGGATCTTTGGGAAATAAGCATATACTCATAGTTGGACAATCCATAGAGGACCCTAGCATCCTTAACTTCCTAAAGTGATCTCTATATGACCCTAGCAAAGGTAAGCTAGTGCAATAGGAGCTAGGGCTATTAGCTAATTGTTAGTTAGGGCTGTGGCTAATCTAAAATATGCCTTCACAACCTTGATAATTGAAAGCATAAAATACGTATAGACTTAGACTGAGTAAAAAGGAACATACTCTTGAAAAGAGACTAACTGGGCATGCTGGTAGAAGGCTTGTCCACAAGCATTGGAGCTAGCATTTTTACTTAAGCCAAGGTAGACATTGTTGTTAGGGACCTAAGGTGGACTTCGCTTGCAGGTTTAAGGTTAAGAACCCTTAGGCCTAGCAAACTAAGGCTAGTCATCCCATGATTCAAGCAATGTAGGACCCTAACACATCTTGCTATAGAACATGAGCATATCTACAAGAGCTTAAGAAGATGAACAAAATTTAGAATACAAGAGTCTTTGAGGCAATGAAGGTGGAAGATGACCTTTTGAGGCTATATAAAAATTCCTACATGGTATGAAACTATACATTAGAAGGATTCTGGCTAGTTGATTGGGATATCTTGAGAACCTAATCAAAGGGGGTGAGCTATTTCATGATGACATGTAGTCAATCCTTGAGAGAATACAAGATGTATCAGTAGGAATCATATTTTGAGCAATGAAATCCTTTGGAGAGCATCAAAATCCCAAAAGACATATTTATTTCAAATACTTGGGCATTGGTATTCACTAGAGTGTTGATGTGATTATCAGGACATCCATCACCTTCTTGATTGACCAATGGGTTATGTGAGATATTATTTACACCATATCCTAATAGTTGAAGATGATTATACATATCATAAGTGTTGAACTAAGGAATAATTTTAGTGAATATAAAATATTTGAGTATATGATGAAACTAATGATTTATTGAAGTGTATATTGAGAAAGTTTCAAAAAGCTAAAATCAATTCAAGGATCTCAAAGCAATTGCAAAAATTTGAGGCCAAGGAAAGGAGGCTACATTATAAGAAAAGTGATGGCTCAAGCCAAGGGTCGATCTCAAATTTCAAAGAGATAACTCCATATGCAAGATCTTAAGTGGCATAGAACTGTGAGTTGACCTCAAGTTTTGTGAGTTGACTCTCTCAAGATAAGATAAAATGCTATATTTTTCAGCCTGATTCTTGAGCCCACTCCTTCAGATAATGAGTTGACCCCAAGTTAGCTGAGTTGACTCTCTCAGACAAGATAGAGAGATGCCAAAATGGATCTCATTTCAAGCCGACCTCAAGTTAGCTCGAGTCAACATCTAGTCCACATCGAGTCAATCCCAAGTTGATCTAAGTCAACTCCAATATGCCTAACAGCTATAATAGCTAATTTTACAAAAGTTGTAGAAGTGTATATAAAATGCTCCCAATGGCTAGTTCAAGACTTCTAATAGGCAAAAACCTATTGTTAGACCTTTTAAGAGTCTTAAATGCATACTAAACACATTAAAGAAGATAGAGAAGAAGAAAAATAAAGAGAAAAACCAAGATACATCGAGTGCTCATTCAAGAAAGTGTAATTACTTTTGAACCACCAAACTCTTGAGTTTTTGGAGGTTTTAATAAAGAAGAAAAGCACCTTAATTATTAAGATTAGAAGCTTTTTCTTATGCTCCTCGGTACTTAATGAATTTCTATTGTAACAAGTTTCGATTGAGATTGAAATTTGAGAGAATGACCTGTACAAGCTATGAGTTGAATTGTATCTATTATACAAGCCCATAAGTGGCTTGAAAAAATGGTTTTGATTAATTTTCATTGACAAAATCAATGAAATTTGATTGTGAGCCTCAAAAAATAATTGATCTATAATCTTGGAGGAATTATAGTGGAATTTCTAAGTGCTTAGAGTGTAGATGTAGGTGCTGAGTTTTGTGCTACACTGCTAGAAAACGTCATGTTTGTATGTGTTCTTGCTGATTTTCATTTTGCTCTCATTTGTATCTACAAACTTAGAGTTTCTATTCATTGCTTCCACCATACATTCACTTTGCATACTTTAAAATTGAGCACATACTTTATTTTTGAAAAACCCAATTCACACCCCCCCCCTACAAGTATCTTAGGTTGTCTATCTGGGCAATAAGTGGTATCAGAGATTTGGTACTTAACTCACTTTTAATCTAATGATCAAGAGTTAAAAATCAGATGATAGCCCAAATGGGGTTGTCTCTTACCGAAGGGCAATCTACCAATCGACCTTCACTATTCAATAGCATAAATTATACTTATTGGAAAGCATGCATGTACATTTTTATTCAAGCACTTAATTATGACTTATAGAGTATCATAATTAATGGTCCATATACATAGACTACCATTATAGATGGCATTATCACTCCTAAAACTAAAAATGATTAATTAGGATGACTTAGATAAGAAGATAGCCCAACTCAATGCAAAAGCCATGAATGTATTATATTGTTTACTTGATGCAAATAAGTTTAATAGAATTTTGATATATATTTCTACTAAAAAAATATAGGATAGGTTAGGGGTTACTCATGAGGGTACAAACTAAGTTAAAGAATCAAAGATTAATATGCTTGTTCATGTATGAATGGTTTAAGATGGAATCAAATGAATCTATCATTGACATGTGTTTACTAGGTTTACTGATATTATAAATAGTATTAAGAGTTTAGAAAAATCTTACACTAATAGTGAGCTTGTGCGCAAAATTCTTAGATCACTACTGAGAGAATGGGAGGTAAAAACCATTCCATTAGAAGAAGGTAAAGATCTCAATGCACTATCCTTGAAAGAGCTTCTTAACTTCCTTATGATCCATGAGCTGACTAAGAAACAAAATAATGAGGAAGCAAAGAAAAGAAGAATATAGCCCTTAAGTCTATAGCCAAGACAAAGAAAGGAAGTGAAGAGTCAAAAGAAGGAGAAGATGATGAAGATATGGTATTGATTACTTAAAAATTTAGAAAATTCATGAGGAAGAGATAAAATTAAAAAAGATCTCATTGACTTTTAGTTGATCTCTATAAGATCACTTCCTAAACATTTAGACTAGATATGTCTTCAACGTTGATCACTTCTTAAATGTTTAGTTGATTAAGGCATTATAGACTAGGACATACTAGCATAGATTTGATTTCAAAATAATTAAAAAAGATCTTATAAAATGCTTGCTAAAATTGAATTTTGAAAAGAATAGAATTTATGATGCTTGCCAACTTGGATAACAAACTACAAGCTTATTTAAACTGAAAAATCTTATTTAAACTTTTAGACCTTTGGAATTGATTTACATGGACTTATTTGGACCTACTAAGACCATAAGCCTAAGAGATAAAAAAATATGGACTTATAATTATTGATAATTTTTATTGATTGATTAAAAAATTTTTTTTAGCATAAAATGATGAAGTATTTTTTATATTTTTAAAGTTTTACCAAAAAATTTTAAATGAAAAGAATTCAACTATTACTTATATTTGGAGTGATCATCGAATCAAGTTTGAAAATCAATATTTAAAAAAAAAATTAATAAAAAAATTAAGAATAATTTTTTTGTTCCTAGAATACCTCAACAAATGGAGTGAATATTCAAACTTTAGAAGAAATGATCTATACTATGTTGTGCAAAAATGACCTCTCAAGATATTTTTGGATAGAAATAATTAATTCAATATGTTATATTTTGAATCCCGCTTCATTTGACTAATTTTGAAGAAACTTCTTAAGAATTTTGGAAAGATAGAAAATCTAATATTAGCTACCTTCATATTTTTAGTTATCGATTTTTTATGCTAAGTAATGAAAAAGATAAGATTGAAAAATTTGATGTAAAATCAGATGAAGATATCTTTTTTAGATACTCTTCATTTAACAAGGCATATACAAATTATTGAAGAATCCATCCATATAGTTTTTGATGAGGCTAATGATCTTTCTTCAAGAAAGAAAGATATTGTTGATGATGATATAGGCACCCTAAATAAAAGAATGGAAGATCTCACTCTAGAGGATACCTCGGCACAAAATAAAGATGGAAATACCAAAGAAGATGAAGTTGAGGAGGAGAACCATGAGAATAATTGAAGACATAGTGAGGACTTACCTAAAGAATGGAGGTATGCTTATGGTGACCCCAAAGATCTCATTATTGATGATCCATCACAAGGGATAAGAACTCCGTTCATCCTTAAGAAATATTTATAATCACTTAGTATTTGTTTCATAAATTGAACCTAAATCTACTAAAAAATTGAAAATAATTTAAATTGAATAAATGCTATGTAAGAAGAAATTAACCAATTGAAAGAAATAAGGTTTGGATATTAGTGAGTGGACCTATTGATCATCCAATAATTTGAACTAAATGGGTATATAGAAATAAGGTAGACGAAAATAGAATGGTATTAATAAATGAAGTAAAAATTATAGCTAAACATTATAATCAAGAGGATGGAATTGATTCTGATGAAGCTTTTGCTTTTATAGCTAGATCAGAAGCTATTAGATTGTTGCTTGCATTTGTCTATTTCATGGATTTCAAATGATGTCAAATGAATGTTGAAACTACTTTTCTAAATACTTATATAGCTAAAGAAGTATATGTTGAACCACCTATATTTGAAAAATATACTTCTCTAAATTATATTTATAAATTAAATAAAACATTGTATGGTTTGACATAAGCTCCACATGTATGGTATGAAAGATTAAACAAATATCTATTAGAAAATGAGTTCACTAGAGGTAATATAGATACCACTCTACTTTTAAAGAAAAGGAATAATATTTTGTTAGTTGTGCAAATTTATATAAATGACATAATTTTTAGTGCTACTAATAAAATATTTTGTCAAGACTTTATTAAGTTAATGCAGCGTGTGTTCGAGATGAGTATAATAGGAGAACTAAACTTCTTTCTCGGATTCTAAATTAAGCAAACCAAAGATAGGATATTCATCAACCAAAATAAAAATATTAATGAAATGTTAAAGAAGTTTAGGATAAACAATGCCAAGCCAATTGGCATCCTAATGAATCCTTCATGTAGCTTGACAAAGATGATTAGGTTGGGAATTGTATCCTAAAGCCAATCATCTAGGTTATAGATGGTTGAGCTAAATATAATTATACTTAAATTATTAATAAATAAAATTATTATTTTAGTCTTTTCATCACTTTGTACATCTTTCTGTAATGAACTCTTCTATGATGAAGTCCTTATAACTATTTAGACTCGACAAAGGAGGATTTATCATTTAGTCCTCAAACGTATTTGCGACCAAATGATTCGTTGTTACGCAGGACGACAACGTATCGAGTATAGGTCGTTGTGTACCATAAGTATTGGTTGTCCTCTTAATCAAGAAGTATGAAGATACTGTTATAGCATACAGGTGAAGTGTAAGGATACATTTTACTTAACGTGATCCAACTATGAAGCTCTCTACGGTCAAGAGTCACTCACGAAGAATATGGGTATAAGTGTCCCTTAAATTTGAGATCAGTACGGTGACCTGCAAGTAACTCACCACACTTAGGTACCAGACTACCTAAATTTCTAATTCAGTGATGGAAGGCTAATGGGTGCGGTCAAGTACTTAGCTTGTCGGTGTATGAGTCAAGATGGAATTGATGCCTCCAAGTGTTGGAGCAAGTGCATCACTGTATTTTAGTTTAGCAAACCCTTGACTGGGATGGTCCATGTGATAGACACTAAGTTTTGAAATATACTATGGATGAATTTTAGGATTGACAGTAAACCCTAGATCATCCTTTGAGCATCGAGGTCAAGGGGATAAATTATATGGTAACCATATGCCACAGGTTCAGTATCCAGCGGAACAATCAACCCCGGGAAGGGCCCGCACATCTACAATGGTGGAAGACCTCAGACTTAATCTTTTCTTAGGGAGAATTGATTCAGGTCTCATTAAACTAGACTTGTCATAGTCATAATAATTATGACTAACCTAGTGGCATGAGTTAGCTCGGATTATTGACCACCTCAGATCAGAACTGTGTCAACAGATATGGCCAAGTAAGTGAGATCCGGTGGAAGGAATATGCCATTAACTCATACAAGAACGTATTCAGGTCGAGTAGCTTCCAATTAAAAATCAGTCAGTCGTATGTGCCAAACTTACCTTAGATACCAAATTATTGAGCCAGAACCAATTGGGTTAGCCTACAATCCAGACTCTAACCTCTGAGCCTAATTAGGTCTTGCTTGATCGTGACTCGATCTTGACCCAGACTTAATCCTATTAGGCCGATCAATTTAAGCATTGTTGATCCCATCTAACCAACTCTTGATTCGATTTGATCAACTGCTTAGACCTAATTGAGCTACCCAAGCCCGAACCCAGTATTATGAATATGTCTTAGATCTGAAATTCTCAATTTTAGACTAAATTAATATTTCATAAACTTAATTCTTAATTAAGTAGGATTCATAAACCAAATATGCACAATAAATCCTAGGGTTTCAGGATCTAGGGTTTTGCAGAAAGTAAGTTTTGGATTTCTGATTAAGGATGAACACGCAGCACCCCTATACATCATAAGAACACCCCATCAAATGGAAAGAGAAGGCTTTTAAACCCTTCTTCGTTCTTATGACTGGATGGCCAAGAGGAACGCCTTAATCAGGAACATACAATACTACAAAATAGTATCAGATCTATATCATATATATCATATACAAAGTAGATCTAATCATGGCATATTTTGCAGACATCTCATGTATCGAATCATGATGTTTTTAGATCTAAATTATCTCATAATAATCTAAAAATTTAGATTTAATTGATCTTATCAAAATAAACCCTAATCTAGATAATACGTAGAACTATTCTACAACTAGTCTAGACATGCATCAATCATATCTCATATGATATTCAAATTAAATAATTTTTATTTACTATTTTTCAGATATTTATATAACACTTATAATATCAAAAATAGTAAATAAAGGGATAATAAAATATGATTTAATCAGATTAAATCAAAAATATGCAAGACTATTCTATAGAACTATTCTATTTTAGAACTAGTCATGTATATCTTCTAATCTTAGATCCAAATCATTTAATTTAATTTTTTCTGATTTCAGATCTGATCACATCTTATGTGACATCTGAAATCAATTATTTTTGATTAAAATAAATTTAAAATTAGATCTAAATAATTTTAGAACCATGGCTCTGATATCAGTTGAAGGAAAATCCTGATTTTTCAGTCCAGGTTTGTTCAGATCTGATCAGATCAAGAGATATATTTCAAAATTTTTTTTCTTTGATCTATATGAGATCTAAGATATTTCAGATCTAATTCTTATTATTTTAATAAATAAAATAAAATAAGAATAAATTAAATCAAATTTAATTTCTGATTTGGGTAATCCTATTATCCTGTTGATGATCCTGTTTGCAGCGGAAGGTTCTGGATCTAGCCACGCAAGCGCTTGGCCTCTATCGGTATCCACTCAGGCTGGATCTAGAGATCCTCTTCTTCTCTATCACATCTCCAAAAATCAAATCTGGATCTGATCTGGAGGATCTTCAAAACTTCTTTTGAAGATCAGCAGTCGTCCTTTGCAGCAGTGCAGCCTTCTAGCTTTTTGATCGCCCTTGGGGCGTATGGGAGAAGGAGGGGGAGAGGCAGCCTTGGGGCGTATGGAAACTCTGATCTCAATCATCTCATATATTTTGAGTTGGGCACAGGGTCTTATTTATAGACTAAGTGTGATCCAACTCCTCTTCTTCCCAACCAATCACAACCTTTGTGAAATTAGATCTAAATCTGATTAGTGGAATAGAGTCCCCTAGATTCCTCCTTAGAAGTGCCTAAGACCAGTCAAAATTGGTTCTTAGAAGAACTCTAATTGGAATCCAAAAAGGAGATGGAGTCCTTGTCCAACAAGGACTCCTAGGCGCTCCAGCTTGGTGCACGCCTAGGGTGGCGTGCACCCTCCTTCTTGCAGGTTTTGGTAGGAGGATAGGCCTCCACCAGCTCTCCAATAGGTGCATGATATGTGGTCAAAAGTCAAAGTGTCAATGGTCAACGTTTGACCAGTCAAAGGTAGACTTTTGACCAAAGTCAAAGAACAAGAAATGGCAGGTGACAAAAATGGCAGGTAATGTCTTACAAAATAAGACAACCCCTTTTTGACTTGGACAACCTTCCAGTCAAACCATATAAGGCCTCTGATTGAGCACAAACTCCTTTGGCTCAGACGGGACAACTTATTTATGATAGTAAAAGAAGAACGTTAGGTTCAATCGAGTGCTAGCACGATTTCCTTGAACCTAATTGAATCTCATTCAGATCAATTGAACTAGATCAGTTCAATTGATGATCACCAGATTCAAACCCTTATTTGTGTGACCTAGTTAGGTTCAGTTTTGTATGGTAATGGGATATGTCATGATCTCTATCATAACATCATCGAAACTCCTTTCGATGGATCAGAACTCTTCTGATTCGAACAGCTAGAATGATCGATCATCTAAATCATTCTAATTGCTCCCAAAATCCACTAGTGACACCTAGCAGTATATGGTGGCAACCACATCAGAGCTGAATGCGAACCTCTTGGTGCAGCTATCTGTGTGATTAAGTTCTTCTATCTTGAGCCCCAATCAGATTAGGGTTAAGGTAAACTCGTCAAACCCTAGTCTCTATCATATGATGTAATCATTCGATTCGAGTCCGATGTGAAAATCTAAATAGAAACTCTTTCTATTATTTCACTCTACCATGGCCATGGATTTCTGGACTTGATTCTCATGATTATCATAGGGTTGCTCCTCTACCACTGAGGTAGATAGATTCCATCTTGATGTCATCCAGTTCCTACAATGAACATGCTATAGCCAACATACACCTCAGGTTCCATATGGCTAGGAGACCGAGTAATGGTGTAGTCAAACTATAACCCCCTCAAGGTGAACTACCGATGCACCTCAGGTCAAAAAACCAGACATACTACTGCAGCATCGAGTCAGTCATTGACGAGAAGGTAGACTCCCTAATGACTACTCGAGGTGGTCACTCAGTGCCCTCGTTCTCTAACGAGTATCTATACTCTCACTCCGGTGTCTCCACACCATAGACTCAAGACTCATCTACTAAAGAAAGCGATTGTACACCAACCTTCTGGATCAATCACCATCCTCGTGATGATCCTATGGTCGGAAGCATTTTATGAGTTAACAATGATTATTCATGTCTTAAATTTTCAACTCTTGAAAATATGAATTATCATTACCATTAACTCAAAGGATGTATCACAGACACTAAATACACATATGTGATAGAAAATAATCCATTTATTGTTTTAGTCAAAATTACAATTTTGCCCTAGAAGTGTATTACAAGTGTCAGCCAATTCTGGCTTCTAGGCACATATATCTACACTTTACACCTGTGTTCATCTGGATATTGGAATTATTATCCATCATATGATAATTAGGTCACACTCTCTTAAGGTGATCAGGTTAGTCAGAGCTTTCTTTAGGCTTGGTTTCATTAGTTTTGATGCACCGAAGTCAATCATGTTAATGGTTGGATCTAATCAAGACCTTTTAGTGGAGGCATATAGCCTACTGATTTAGCATCTAGGGTAAAACACAATATTAAAATTTATTTAGAAAAAATAATTGATTGTTAACCTACCTGTAGATGCACATGGGTTAGCCAGAGCTTTTTCTCGAGCCTGTATGTAGTCTATGTGGATTCCAATATCCGCTAAGGAGTTAGTGTAATTCCTTGAATTGGAGGTAGAGACTATCAATTTATTAAAAATAGTGAAAAAATCTTTAGACTAACGTCAAAGTCTTTAGAATTAATTATTTCAAGTACTAATAAGGTTCCATATTTTTCTTTCAGATAATTAGAATGGCTAGAGTTAGTCCGCTTCGTTTACTGTTGGACAGTGGCAAATGTTTAGGACCTAAGAACAAGGAGTCTAGGTGTTGACCCTAATCAGGCAGACCCAGAGAGGAATGATCCTCTTGATCCAAAAAGGTTGAATAGTAGAAATTAGCAAGTGGTTGCTGGTCATGGACTGTTTATATGATAACATCTTACAATTTCTCTATATGTGATACATCTATCTGGGTATTAGATACTGAAAGTCCGATTCATATATACATTCATTACATGGACTTCAAATTGGTAGAAATTTGAGAATGGATGATAGATTTCTTAATGTTGGGGATGGAAGTCAAGTTTCAGTCCTAGCATTGAAAACTCTTGAACTTTTTTCAAAATAATAGTGTCATTTTAAGGTACTATCACTATGTCTATCTTTTATGATGAACATAATATCTGTTGGACTTTTGGCCCAAGATGATTATAGTTTATCAATAAGGAGAATTATTATATATCATTGTGAATGTGTCACAATAATGCAAGAACAATTAGAAATGATATTTATATTTTATCATAGCCTATTAGTGTAATGTACATGTCGCAATAACGATCAAAACTAGATAATGTCACTAATGCTTATCTTTGGCACTGTAGGCTCGGTCATATAAACAACAATAGGATTAATAGGTTAGTCAAGGAGCATATCCTTGACATTGATGATTGTTGAATCATTGAATACTGTGAGTCCTGTCTTCTTGGTAAGATGACCAAATCACCTTTTAAACAGGAAAGGATGAGCGGGCCACTGAGCTTCTAGGTCTAATACATACAGATGTATGTGGACCTATGAATACATATGCTAGAGGTGGATTTTACTACATTACATTTACTGGCAAGCTATCTAGGTATGGGTACGTCTATCTTATGAAGAGTAAATCCGATTCATTTGAAATGTTCAAACGATATGAAATGAGGTAGAAAAATAACTTGAAAAGGTATTTAAAATTCTTTGTCTGATTCGATGAGGTGAATATCTTTCCAATAAATTTTTGACATATCTAGGAGAGAATGGGATTCTCTCATAATGGCCCCCTCCTAGAAACATCACAGCATAATGGTGTATTTGAAAGGAGGACTCGACCCTGTTGGACATGGTTCGATCCATGATGGGGTTTACAAGTCTGTCGATTTTATTTTGGAGTTATGCACTAGAAATTGCCTATTTTATTTTGAATATATTTCGAGCAAGTCTGTTGCAAAGACTACATATGATATATGGACTGGATTGTAAGCTAATACTCTCTCAGTTTAGGATTTGGGGATGTCCGGCTTATGTTAAATGTTTGCAGCTTGGACCTAGGTCCGATAAATGCTGGTTCATAGGGTATCCTAGAGGAAACTAGGGGTTATTACTTCTACCTTGCTGAAGAATAAAAGATGTTTCATCATCAATAGAGCATCTTTTTAGAGAAGAGTTCCTTAGTGAAAGAACAACTGTCTCTAATGTTGAAGTTAATGAGTTTGACACAGATAAAAGAACGACACATTCTAGTGAACCTACAGAACTAGATTTGATAAGATCAAATCCAGAGCCTATTGAAATGCACCAAGAAGATCTGGTAGAGTACCATATCAATCAGACAAATACTATGATTTCTTGTCCAGGAATGGTTGATCCTATCAAACTTGATGAGAACAATGAGGACCAGTCACCTACATAGATGCAATGCAGAGGTAACTCCGATAAGTGGTTGGA
This sequence comes from Cocos nucifera, assembly GCA_006176705.1. Lineage (NCBI taxonomy): Eukaryota > Viridiplantae > Streptophyta > Magnoliopsida > Arecales > Arecaceae > Cocos > Cocos nucifera. The sequence goes on from QRFJ01000015.1 coordinate 1,806,833, forward strand.
AGCCATGAAGTTCGAAATGGAGTCCATGAAGGTCAATAGTGTATGGACACTAGTTGATCCATCTAAAGGATAAAATTCATTGGGTGTAAGTGGATTTTCAAAAGAAAATGGGGCACAGATGGGAAAGTGGGAGACCTATAAAGCCCCATCTAATTGTCAAGAAATATCATCAGCCATTATGGTATTGACTATGAGAGACGTTTTCCTTAGTGGCAGGTGCTAAAATCTATTCATCGATCATGCTTGCAATAGCCAGCATACCTAGACTATGAGATTCTGATAAATGGATGTGAAAATAGCTTTTCTAAATGGAGAGCTGAAATGAAGAGGTGGTCTATGATACAGCCTGAGGGTTTTCACATCCATAGTTGATTCTAAGGTGTGCAGGCTTCAATAGAACTATCTTATGGATTGAAGCAGGCATCGTGAAATTGGAACATGCATTTTTGATAAAGTTATCAAACGTATGGCTTCGTGTTAAGAATGGGAAGAATTCTTTGTGTATAAATGGATCAATGATTTTTGTTTGTATTTTCTGTACTGTATATTAATGACATTCTCTTAATCAAAAATGACATCCCTGCATTACAGAGAATAAGGTTTGGCTGTTATTCAATTCTCCATGAAGGATTTGGGAGCCTTCCTTATATCCTAGGGATGAAGATCCATAGGGATAGATCTAAAAGGTTGCTTAGGATTTATCCTAGTTCATGTATATTGATACCATGCTGAAGAGTTAATATAGAAATTTCAAGAAGGGCTATCTCCCGATAGACCATGGAATTTCGCTTCTCGGAAGAGGATTGTCCGACAACTCCTTAAGAGAGAGAGCGTGATGAGTAGAATTCACATGCTTCGGCAGTGGGTTCTATTTATTACACCATGATGTTACAAGACCAGACGTGGCATACTCACTAGAGAATAGTGGCAGATACTAGTCTGACCCAGGTGACAATCACTGAAAAGATTGGTGAAATAATCCTAAAATATTTGAAAAATACCAAAGACTAGTGCTCATCTATGGAGATACTAACTTGAAACTTATGGATATATTGATTCTATTTTGAGTCAGATCATGATGATAGAAAAAGTATGTCAGGTTCTGTGTTTATCCTAAATGGTGGAGTGGTTTGCGGACAGATTCCAAGCAAACACACTGTAGCCGATTCTGTGTACAAGAGGTAGGAGTATGTGCGGCATCTGATGTGCGAAGGAAGCTATGTGGCCTGCAAAAGTTCATCGATGAGCTGGAGTGGCACCTTTTTGGATGGTCCGATTCTGCTATACCTGTGATAGCACTAGAGCCCATAGTCAAGCGAGGAGCCGAAGGCACATCAGAATACCAAACATATTCTAACGTCACTACCATTGTACGAGAAATTCAATAGAGCGAGGTGACGTCGAGCTTCAAAAATTGATGAAAAGGAGAACGTGCCGACCCTTTACTAAAGCTTTAGGAATCAAAGAGTTCGATAATCATAAATAAGAAAGATGGATATTCGATACTATTCTAAGTGGCTTTGTGTTAGTGGAGTCGATATCTGATATCGCCTCGTTGTAGGTTTTGGGATCATCACCATGAGCACCATTACCTACGAGGAACATTTTCTCTACTTCCTCTGAAATAATACCTAAGTATCTCTCAGGAGGATGGAAAACTCTTTCCGATCTACGAGGTGGAGGAGGTAGTGTTCTTATTGGCTCAACCTGATTTGGTTCCAATTGGTCCTTAGCTCGTTCTACTTGTGAGACTTTCTCATCAAGCTTGATCTATTTTCCAATGTCGCTGTCTTGAATAAACTATTTTTCAAGAAATATGGTATGTCGACTCACAATCACATTGTGGTCTTCTGGAATATAGAAATAGTATCCTAATGACTCTTTAGGATATCATATGAATCGAGCTCTAAAGGATCTAAACTCTAACTTGTCCGCTTGTTGTCTTTTGACATGAGCTGGACAACCCCAAATTCTGAGATGACTCAAACTTGGTTTCTTACTGTGCCATATCTCATATGGTGTGGTAGGAATGATTTTAGAGGAAACCCTATTCAGTAGATAGATTGAAGTTAACAATGAGTGTCCCCAAAGGAAATCAGGAAGGTCTGTGAAGCTCATCATGGATCGAACCATATCCAATAGAGTCCGATTTCTCCATTCTGAAATCTCGTTGAGTTGAGGTGTTCCTGGTGGAGTCCATTGAGAGACTATGCCATTTTTCTTTAGATAGTCTAGGAATTCCGGCTAAGGTATTCACCTCCTCGATCTGATCGAAGAACCTTAATGGGTTTTTCCAGTTTGTTTTTCTACTTCATGTCTGAATTCTTTGAACTTTTCAAAAGCTTCAGACTTGTGTCTCATAAGATACACATACCCATACCTAGATAGATCATCAGTAAAGGTAATGAAGTAGACAAAATTGCCTCTAGCCGGCACATCAAATGGGCCTGCACATATCAGTATGTACTAGGGCAAGGAGATCTGTGGCCCTCTCCCCATGTCCAACAAAAGGAAGTTTAGTCATTTTGCCTTGAAGATAAGATTCGCAAGTTGGATATGACTCGGAAGTCAATGGACTCAATAGCCCATTTTTCTCCAATTTGTTGATCCTATCTTCTGCTATATGACTTAATCTTAAGTGCCATAGATATCTATCATTTGGACTATCCCTAGGTCGTTTGGCATTCAAATTTTGCTCGAATAACGAGCATACCTCTAGAAGGACCTTCCTTCTTATTCTTTAGGGTGGCCAGGTAAGTAGGGCAGTTCCGCTTCCAATGGCCGTCGCTGTTGCAATGGAAATACTTTCCTTTGACATCGGCCTTTTTCTTCGACTCTGCCTTCTTCTTCTTTGATCCTTCTAGCTTTTTCTTTTTCACAGACTTCTTTTTCTTTCCATAAGACTTTCTTTTGAAAGAAGTCCATTCCATAGCAAGAACTGAGCCTTTAGAACCTTTCATAGAAAGCTCAGCGGTAACCAGCATATTCATTAATTCGACCAAGGAATTCTGAAGTTTATGCATGTGGTAATTCATGATGAATTGCCCATATGCATCAGTCAAGGATTGTAGAATAATATCGTTCTACAGGTCCAAGTCTAACTTCACACCGAGCTTCTCAAGCTCTTCCATGTCCTTGATCATTGTCAGACAATAATCTTGGACTGACTGCCCATCACGCATCTTAGCCTTAAAAAGTCATTTCGTGACTTGATATTTGGCTGCGCGACTCTGTTCACCAAACATCTCTTGCAGGTGAGCCAACATTTGGTGAGCAGTTCCGATATCCTCATGTTGGCGCTGGAGCTCATCAGACATCGAGCCCAACATGTAATATCTGGCCTTATTATCTTCGTCTATCCATTTCTCCAGAGATGCTCTCTGTTCAATAGATGGATGGGCTGGTAAGGTGGGAGGGTCCTGGTCCAAAACATGGGTTAACTTCTCGAAATTCAAAACTATTTTGTAGTTCCTCAGCCAATCTTTATAATTGGGTCCAGTCAGTCTATGTGTATCCAGGATACGTGCTAATGGGTTGGACGCAGACATTTTTCTATAGAGAGTCAAAGATTCTAGTTAGATACTATAATTTTGACTTGACCAATTTATTTAGGAATTTTATTTTTAAATAAATTAGCTCCCACTATTTTCTCGGATCCCTACACTCTCTCTGTAGAGATGCAAAAATCTTCACGATTAATGATTTCTAGTGGGTGGTGCGGTCTCACCAACTGACTCATCACCTCACCTAACAGTTATTGGTGATGGGTTAGCCAATGAGTGAACAACTCTTGTTCAATGATTCTCTAATCATGGTGCACCTAAACTTGGTTTCTAATTCATGAATCTCACCGTATTCAAAATATTGATCCACTCCTTAGTTAAGTCAGACCCACCATTTGCATAGACTGGGTTCCTAATTGAGTCTCTCATCGTATCCAAAATATTGAGCCCAACTCATCCTCCAGCCCATAGCATCCAATGCCTAACAGACATGGTTGCATCTTCCCGGTGCAACTGAGCCACTGTATCCAGCCGAGAACAATCAACCCCGGGAAGGGCCCGCACATCTACAATGGTGGAAGACCTCAGACTTAATCTTTTCTTAGGGAGAATTAATTCAGGTCTCATTAAACTAGACTTGTCATAGTCATAATAATTATGACTAACCTAGTGGCATGGGTTAGCTCGGATTATTGACCACCTCAGATCAGAACTGTGTCAACAGATATGGCCAAGTAAGTGAGATCGGTGGAAGGAATATGCCATTAACTCATACAAGAACGTATTCAGGTCGAGTAGCTTCCAATTAAAAATCAGTCAGTCGTATGTGCCAAACTTACCTTAGATACCAAATTATTGAGCCAGAACCAATTGGGTTAGCCTACAATCCAGACTCTAACCTCTGAGCCTAATTAGGTCTTGCTTGATCGTGACTCGATCTTGACCCAGACTTAATCCTATTAGGCCGATCAATTTAAGCATTGTTGATCCCATCTAACCAACTCTTGATTCGATTTGATCAACTGCTTAGACCTAATTGAGCTACCCAAGCCCGAACCCAGTATTATGAATATGTCTTAGATCTGAAATTCTCAATTTTAGACCTAATTAATATTTCATAAACTTAATTCTTAATTAAGTAGGATTCATAAACAAAATATGCACAATAAATCCTAGGGTTTCAGGATCTAGGGTTTTGCAGAAAGTAAGTTTTGGATTTCTGATTAAGGATGAACACGCAGCACCCCTATACATCATAAGAACACCCCATCAAATGGAAAGAGAAGGCTTTTAAACCCTTCTTCGTTCTTATGACTGGATGGCCAAGAGGAACGCCTTAATCAGGAACATACAATACTACAAAATAGTATCAGATCTATATCATATATATCATATACAAAGTAGATCTAATCATGGCATATTTTGCAGACATCTCATGTATCGAATCATGCATGTTTTTAGATCTAAATTATCTCATAATAATCTAAAAATTTAGATTTAAATTGATCTTATCAAAATAAACCCTAATCTAGATAATTACGTAGAACTATTCTACAACTAGTCTAGACATGCATCAATCATATCTCATATGATATTCAAATTAAATAATTTTTATTTACTATTTTTCAGATATTATTATAACACTTATAATATCAAAAAATAGTAAATAAAAGGATATAAAATATGATTTAATCAGATTAAATCAAAAATATGCAAGACTATTCTATAGAACTATTCTATTCTAGAACTAGTCATGTATATCTTCTAATCTTAGATCCAAATCATTTAATTTTAATTTTTTCTGATTTCAGATCTAATCACATCTTATGTGACATCTGAAATTAATTATTTTTTGATTAAAATAAATTTAAAATTAGATCTAAATAATTTTAGAACCATGGCTCTGATATCAGTTGAAGGAAAATCCTGATTTTTCAGTCCAGGTTTGTTCAGATCTGATCAGATCAAGAGATATATTTCAAAATTTTTTTTCTTTGATCTATATCAGATCTAAGATATTTCAGATCTAATTCTTATTATTTTAATAAATAAAATAAAATAAGAATAAATTAAATCAAATTTAATTTACCTGATTTGGGTAATCCTATTATCCTGTTGATGATCCTGTTTGCAGCGGAAGGTTCTGGATCTAGCCACGCAAGCGCCTGGCCTCTATCGGTATCCACTCAGGCTGGATCTAGAGATCCTCTTCTTCTCTATCACATCTCCAAAAATCAAATCTGGATCTGATCTGGAGGATCTTCAAAACTTCTTTTGAAGATCAGCAGTCGTCCTTTGCAGCAGTGCAGCCTTCTAGCTTTTGATCGCCTTGGGGCGTATGGAGAAGGAGGGGAGAGGCAGCCTTGGGGCGTATGGAAACTCTGATCTCAATCATCTCATATATTTTGAGTTGGGCACAGGGTCTTATTTATAGACTAAGTGTGATCCAACTCCTCTTCTTCCCAACCAATCACAACCCTTTGTGAAATTAGATCTAAATCTGATTAGTGGAAATAGAGTCCCCTAGATTCCTCCTTAGAAGGTGCCTAAGACCAGTCAAAATTGGTTCTTAGAAGAACTCTAATTGGAATCCAAAAAGGAGATGGAGTCCTTGTCCAACAAGGACTCCTAGGCGCCTCCAGCTTGGTGCACACGCCTAGGGTGGCGTGCACCCTCCTTCCTTGCTAGGTTCTGGTAGGAGGACAGGCCCCCACCAGCTCTCCAATAGGTGCATGACATGTGGTCAAAAGTCAAAGTGTCAATGGTCAACGTTTGACCAGTCAAAGGTAGACTTTTGACCAAAGTCAAAGAACAAGAAATGGCAGGTGACCAAAAATGGCAGGTAATGTCTTACAAAATAAGACAACCCCTTTTTGACTTGGACAACCTTCAGTCAAACCATATGAAGGCCTCTGATTGAGCACAAACTCCTTTGGCTCAGACGGGACAACTTATTTATGATAGCAAAAGAAGAACGTTAGGTTCAATCGAGTGCTAGCACGATTTCCTTGAACCTAATTGAATCTCATTCAGATCAATTGAACTAGATCAGTTCAATTGATGATCACCAGATTCAAACCCTTATTTGTGTGACCTAGTTAGGTTCAGTTTTGTATGGTAATGGGATATGTCATGATCTCTATCATTAACATCATCGAAACTCCTTTCGATGGATCAGAACTCTTCTGATTCGAACAGCTAGAATGATCGATCATCTAAATCATTCTAATTGCTCCCAAAATCCACCAGTGACACCTAGCAGTATATGGTGGCAACCCATCAGAGCTGAATGCGAACCTCTTGGTGCAGCTATCTGTGTGATTAAGTTCTTCTATCTTGAGCCCCGATCAGATTAGGGTTAAGGTAAACTCGTCAAACCCTAGTCTCTATCATATGATGTAATCATTCGATTCGAGTCCGATGTGAAAATCTAAATAGAAACTCTTTCTATTATTTCACTCTACCATGGCCATGGATTTCTGGACTTGATTCTCATGATTATCATAGGGCTGCTCCTCTACCACCGAGGTAGATAGATTCCATCTTGATGCCATCCAGTTCCTACAATGAACATGCTATAGCCAACATACACCTCAGGATTCCATATGGCTAGGAGACCGAGTAATGGTGTAGTCAAACTATAACACCCTCAAGGTGAACTACCGATGCACCTCAGGTCAAAGAACCAGACACACTACTGCAGCATCGAGTCAGTCATTGACGAGAAGGTAGACTCCCTAATGACTACTCGAGGTGGTCACTCAGTGCCCTCGTTCTCTAACGAGTATCTATACTCTCACTCCGGTGTCTCCACACCATAGACTCAAGACTCATCTACTAAAGAGAAGCGATTGTACACCAACCTTCTGGATCAATCACCATCCTCGTGATGATCCTATGGTCGGAAGCATTTTATGAGTTAACAATGATTATTCATGTCTTAAATTTTCAACTCTTGAAAATATGAATTATCATTACCATTAACTCAAAGGATGTATCACAGACACTAAATACACATATGTGATAGAAAATAATCCATTTATTGCTTTTAGTCAAAATTACAATTTTGCCCCTAGAAGTGTATTACAAGTGTCAGCCAATTCTGGCTTCTAGGGCACATATATCTAACACTTTACACCTGGTGTTCATCTGGATATTGGAATTATTATCCATCATATGATAATTAGGTCACACTCTCTTAACGGTGATCAGGTTAGTCAGAGCTTTCTTTAGGCTTGGTTATCATTAGTTTGATGCACCGAAGTCAATCATGTTAATGGTTGGATCTAATCAGACCTTTTTAGTGGAGGCCATAGCCTACTGATTTAGCATCTAGGGTAAAACCTAAATATTAAAAATTATTTAGAAAAATAATTGATTGTTAACCTACCTGTAGATGCACATGGGTTAGCCAGAGCTTTTCTCGAGCCTGTATGTAGTCTATGTGGATTCCAATATCCGCTAAGGAGTTAGTGTAATTCCTTGAATTGGAGGTAGAGACTATCAATTTATTAAAAATAGTGAAAAAATCTTTAGACTAACGTCAAAGTCTTTAGAATTAATTAATTCAAGTACTAATAAGGTTCCATATTTTTCTTTCAGATAATTAGAATGGCTAGAGTTAGTCCGCTTCGTTTACTGTTGGACAGTGGCAAATGTTTAGGACCTAAGAACAAGGAGTCTAGTGTTGACCCTAATCAGGCAGACCCAGAGAGGAATGATCCTCTTGATCCAAAAAGGTTGAATAGTAGAAATTAGCAAGTGGTTGCTGGTCATGACTGTTATATGATAACATCTTACAATTTCTCTATATGTGATACATCTATCTGGGTATTAGATACTGAAAGTCCGATTCATATATACAATTCATTACATGGACTTCAAATTGGTAGAAAATTTGAGAATGATGATAGATTTCTTAATGTTGGGGATGGAAGTCAAGTTTCAGTCCTAGCATTGAAAACTCTTGAACTATTTTTCAAAAATAATAGTGTCATTTTAAGTTACTATCACTATTGTCTATCTTTTATGATGAACATAATATCTGTTGGACTTTTGGCCCAAGATGATTATAGTTTATCAATAAAGGAACATTATTATAATATCATTGTGAATGTGTCACAATAATGCAAGAACAATTAAGAAATGATATTTATATTTTATCATAGCCTATTAGTGTAATGTACATGTCGCATAAACGATCAAAACTAGATAATGTCACTAATGCTTATCTTTGGCACTGTAGGCTCGGTCATATAAACAACAATAGGATTAATAGGTTAGTCAAGGAGCATATCCTTGACATTGATGATTGTGAATCATTGAATACCTGTGAGTCCTGTCTTCTTGGTAAGATGACCAAATCACCTTTTACAGGAAAGGATGAGCGGGCCACTGAGCTTCTAGGTCTAATACATACAGATGTATGTGGACCTATGAATACATATGCTAGAGGTGGATTTTACTACATTACATTTACTGGCAAGCTATCTAGGTATGGGTACGTCTATCTTATGAAGAGTAAATCCGATTCATTTGAAATGTTCAAACGATATCGAAATGAGGTAGAAAAATAACTTGAAAAGAGTATTAAAATTCTTTGGTCTGATCGATGAGGTGAATATCTTTCCAATAAATTTTTGACATATCTAGGAGAGAATGGGATTCTCTCATAATGGACCCCTCCTAGAACATCACAGCATAATGGTGTATTTGAAAGGAGGACTCGAACCCTGTTGGACATGGTTCGATCCATGATGGGGTTTACAAGTCTGTCGATTTTATTTTGGAGTTATGCACTAGAAATTGCCTATTTTATTTTGAATAATATTTCGAGCAAGTCTGTTGCAAAGACTACATATGAGATATGGACTGGATGTAAGCTAATACTCTCTCAGTTTAGGATTTGGGGATGTCCGGCTTATGTTAAATGTTTGCAGCTTGGACCTAGGTCCGATAAATGCTTGTTCATAGGGTATCCTAAGAAAACTAGGGGTTATTACTTCTACCTTGCTGAAGAATAAAAGATGTTCATCATCAATAGAGCAATCTTTTTAGAGAAGAGTTCCTTAGTGAAAGAACAACTGTCTCTAATGTTGAAGTTAATGAAGTTTGACAGATAAAAGAACCGACACATTCTAGTGAACCTACAGAACTAGATTTGATAAGATCAAATCCAGAGCCTATTGAAATGGCACCAAGAAGATCTGGTAGAGTACCATATCAATCAGACAAATACTATGATTTCTTGGTCCAGAATGGTGATCCTATCAAACTTGATGAGAACAATGAGGACCCAGTCACCTACATAGATGCCATGCAGAGGTCCAACTCCGATAAGTGGTTGGAAGCCATGAAGTTCGAAATGGAGTCCATGAAGGTCAATAGTGTATGGACACTAGTTGATCCATCTAAAGGGATAAAATTCATTGGGTGTAAGTGGATTTTCAAAAGAAAATGGGGCACAGATGGGAAAGTGGAGACCTATAAAGCCCATCTAATTGTCAAGAAATATCATCAGCATTATGGTATTGACTATGATGAGACGTTTTCCTTAGTGGCAATGCTAAAATCTATTCAGATCATGCTTGCAATAGCAGCATACCTAGACTATGAGATCTGATAAATGGATGTGAAAATAGCTTTTCTAAATGGAGAGCTGAATGAAGAGGTGTCTATGATACAGCCTGAGGGTTTCACATCCATAGTTGAGTCTAAGGTGTGCAGGCTTCAAAGAACTATCTATGGATTGAAGCAGGCATCGTGAAATTGGAACATGCATTTTGATAAAGTTATCAGAACGTATGGCTTCGTTAAGAATGGAGAAGAATTCTTTGTGTATAAATGGATCAATGATTTTGTTGTTGTATTTCTTGTACTGTATATTAATGACATTCTCTTAATCAAAAATGACATCCCTGCATTACAGAGAATAAAGGTTTGGCTGTTATCTCAATTCTCCATGAAGGATTTGGGAGAAGCTTCCTATATCCTAGGGATGAAGATCCATAGGGATAGATCTAAAAGGTTGCTAGGATTATCCTAGTTCATGTATATTGATACCATGCTGAAGAGGTTCAATATAGAAAATTTCAAGAAGGGCTATCTCCCGATAGACCATGGAATTTCGCTCTCGAAGAGGGATTGTCCGACAACTCCTTAAGAGAGAGAGCGTATGAGTAGAATATCACATGCTTCGGCAGTGGGTTCTATTATGTACACCATGATGTGTACAAGACCAGACGTGGCATACTCACTAGAGATAGTGAGCAGATACTAGTCTGACCCAGGTGACAATCACTGAAAGATTGTGAAAATAATCCTAAAATATTTGAAAAATACCAAAGACTAGTGGCTCATCTATGGAGATACTAACTTGAAACTTATGGGATATATTGATTCTAATTTTCAGTCAGATCATGATGATAGAAAAAGTATGTCAGGTTCTGTGTTTATCCTAAATGGTGGAGTGGTTTGCTGGAAGAGTTCCAAGCAACACACTGTAGCCGATTCTGTGTACGAGGTAGAGTATGTCGCGGCATCTGATGCTGCGAAGGAAGCTATGTGGCTGCAAAAGTTCATCGATGAGCTGGGAGTGGCACCCTTTTTGGATGGTCCGATTCTGCTATACTGTGATAGCACTAGAGCCATAGCTCAAGCGAAGGAGCCGAAGGCACATCAGAATACCAAACATATTCTACGTCACTACCACCTTGTACGAGAAATCATAGAGCGAGGTGACGTCGAGCTTCAAAAAATTGATGAAAAGGAGAACGTGGCCGACCCCTTTACTAAAGCTTTAGGAATCAAAGAGTTCGATAATCATAAATAGAAGATGGATATTCGATACTATTCTAAGTGGCTTTGGTCTAAGTGAGAGTTGTTGAAAATTGTATCCTAAAGCCAATCATCTAGATTGTAGATGGTTGAGCCAAATATAATTATACTTAAATTATTAATAAATAAAATTATTATTTTAGCCTTTTTATCACTTTATGCATCTTTCATGAACTCTTCTATGATGAAGTCCTTAGGACTATTTAGACTCGACAAAGAAGGATTTATCGTTTAGTCCTCAAACATGTTCACGACCAAATGATTCATTATTATCCAGGATGATAATGTATCGAGTGTAGGTCATTGTGTGCCATAAGTGTTGGTTGTTCTCTTAACCAAGAAGTATGGAGATACTGTTATGGCATGCAAGTGAAGTGCAAGGATACATTTCACTGAATATGATCCAACTACGGAGCTCTCTGCTATCAAGAGTTGCTCGCGAAGGATATGGGTATAAGTATCCCTTAGACCTAAGATTATCATGGCGACCTACAAGCAACTCATTGCACTTAGGTACTGGACTACCTGAATTTTTAATTTAGTGATGGAAGGCTACTGGATGCAATCAAGTACTTGACTTGTCGGTGTGTGAGTCAAGATAGGATTGATCCCTCCAAGTGTTGGAGCAAGTGCATCACTGTATTTCAATTTAGCAAACCCTTGGCTGGGGTGGTCCATATGATGGACATTGAGTTTAGAAATACACTGTTGATGAATTTTAGGATTGATAGTAAATCCTAGATCATCCTTTGAGCATCGAGGTTAAGGAAAAAAAATTATATGGTAACCATATGCCATAGGTTCATCATTATTGCATTGCAACTTTTCGACCTATCCGAACATCAGGTACTATTGCTAGATGGTCATATCAATTGGTATAGAAAATTGATTTTTGTGCTACCGACTAAGGATTCGAACCCATGGGGTTACACACAATAGGAGTTTCTATCTGATCTGATGGCTGATATTGAGTCTCGATGACCTAAGACTCTATGATCAAGAGTTTCACTAGATTGAGACTCTATGATCAAGAGTCCCACTCGACTGGAACTCTGAGTTCTTTGTATTTAGGACTCTCTAAATGAGAGTCTTGATGACCTGGGACTCTATGGTCGAGAGTTCCACTGGATTGGGACTCTCTAACCAAGAGTTCTAGTGGACTGAGACTTTGAGTCCTACTTATCTAGGACTCTCTGATCAAAAGTTCCATTAGTCTGGGACTATGATCTCAAAATCTATTCGTTTAGGATACTGGGTTCAAGAGTCTCACTGGATTGGGACTCTTCAGAAGTTTCATGTTCATGGGACTCTAATGCCCGGTAACGCACCCGATTGGGACTCTAATATTTTTAGAGGATTAATTAGCAATTTGATTATTGATTAACTTGATTTGATTAAGTGATGAGGATTTGATCAAGTCTAATTGAATTTAATTCGATTGGGTTTGACCCGATCAGGTCATGAGATGATCTAATCGCTAAGGAAGATTCAATCTTGATTTGGTCAGGACCTGGACCTAATTAATTTTTAATTTGATTAAAATTTTATTGGTTTGAATTAAGCCTAATTTGGTTGGATTAAACCTAATCTAATTATTTAAATTAATTAGTTTGGTTGAAACCAATTAGGACCAAGTCAAATGAGATTTGAATTTAAATTCTCCCTAGCACCCACCATATTTGACTTTTCCACCTTGACCCACGTCCTCCTCTAATTTTTGTATGAGATTTCTCATGTAGAAATGAATGTGCACCCTTCTTCTCTCTTGTCTTTGACCTGGCCTAAGGGTTGGACTAGTTCAAACTAAGTTGAATTTTGAATTCAACTTGGTTGGTTTGAAATTTGAAAATCCTAATCTCTTCCTTATTTATTCTCCATGCCTACCTAAACCTTTTGTCGCACATTTTTTTTTGGTGAATTATAATAGAGGGTGAGCAGAAGGAGAGTCCTTCTACTCGTCACCCTCTTGGATGAGGTGCTGGAAAAGGATAAGATCCCATTTGAATTCAAATACTAGAAGTTGGTTGAAACTAGTTCAACCAATCTTAACCTATCCACTCCACATGGAATTTCTACTTATTTTTCATGCAATAAATTATGAGAATTTTTGTGCATGAATTCTAAGGGGTTTCTTTTCATGATAAAAATTTGAAAGCAATTGGGCATTGGTTTTGGGCAAAAAAAATCCTAGAGTGAAGGTGAGCAGAGTCCTATAGCACTTTATTTTTCCTTCATGCTTCTATTCTTCTTATTTTTGTATCTAAGGACACTCAATTTTTAGATATGATCTAAATAGGATCTATAGATTTAAAAGTCATATTTCCATGAAAATTTGTTTCATGAAAAAACTCCATACAGAGAAGACGTGAGAGGGTTTTTAGTGCATCAGGATTTTTAGGCCGAGTGAAACCCAAGACTTGGGAATCTAGGTTCGGGTGTTGAGATCGAGTGCTGTGAGCATCAGATCACCACCAAATTTGAAACACCACTTCATCATCCTTCGATGCACATGTTTTGATTTTTTAGAGTATCTAAAAGATCAAAAAGAAGATGATCGATTGGATCGATCATAATCAGACATTAAAGGCTCCAGCAAGGAGCTAGCACTCCAGTGGGACTGATCGGGATCAGGAGCTCTATATGGACCAACCATAGAGGCCGAATATGTGTGCGGCTATGGTGTAACACCATAGCATTATCTGGTGGATTCAGATTATGGTGATCAGCTACCTGCGCATAGATATCGAGTTCTAAACTCGTATCAATCAGTAGATTCGATTTACTGATCGATCACATTTAAATTTTAAATTACATATTAGCATGTCTAGATCTTGAGTAGGGTTTAAATTGATTAGATCAATACATGTAGTAGTTTAATATTTGATTAATTTTAGTTTTTGTTGCTTTAATTTTAAAAATATTTTGAAAATATATGCTAAAAAACCCTGCTCGATTTCCTTCAGATTATGGTAAGAGTATTGATCTCAAGCTTTATCAAGATATTATTGGATCTTTACTTTATCTTGCTACTAGTAGACTAGGCATAATGTTTAGTATTTGTATATATATAAGATTTCAATCCAATCCTAAAGAATCTCACTTAATTCTTGTTAAAAGAATTCTTGTATACTTAACTAGCACATAAAATATAGGGTTATGGTCATCTAGACAATATTTTATGGATTTAATTGGATATTCTAATACTGATTTTTTAAGTTATAAAATAGATAAAAAAAGTACTAGTGGAACTTGCTTATTCCTTGGAGTTAGCTTAATCTTTTGGTTTAGTAAGAAATAAAATTCAGTAGCATTATCTATGGTCAAAACTAATCGAATATATTATACGTAGTCTAAAGTTATTATGCTCAAATCTTATGGATTAAGCAATAACTTGAGAGTTGTAGCACTAAATTAAAATTTCAATAAGACATGATAATACAAGTGCAATTAACTTGACTAAAAATTCAATTTAGCATTCAAAAACTAAATACATTGAATAAGACATCATTTCATAAGAGACTATGTTCAAAATATAAGAGGAGAGTTAGGAGTGTGTGACCCTTTAAATTAGATAATCTCTTATCAAATCCTCTCAAATTTCCTAGTTTGCCTTTGATTGGGTCTTCATTTGATTACTTTCAATAGAATATCTCCCTCAAATTCTTCCTTTTGAGTTGTCTTAAGGTTTTAAGAGTCAACTTTTGATCAAAAAGAGTCAATTTCCTACCCAGAGATAGGGCACAAGTTGACTCACTATATAAGAGTTGACTCACAATTTGTGAGCTTATAGGAGCCGAGTCATAGTTAAGTTTGAGTCAACCTTCGATAGGAGTCAACTCGATAAGCAAGTTCGAGTCAACCCATGCGTTGGGATTACCTTTGTTTAAAATCGAGCCATCCTAAGTCTTTTTCCCATGGTATTCCATACTTGTCCGAACCAGTCGGTACACCCTGTACCATACTGTACTGGTGGAGAATCGGAATAGTTCAGGCTGACTTTTTGGAAAATGATCTGAATCAGACCAAACCAATCGGTATGATATGTTATAGGCTAGTACCAGGCAGTTTAGTCCTGTATGGAGAGGTACGATACCGGTATGAGATGGTATGATACCAGTACGAGGGTAGTTTTTTTTTTTTTTCCATTAGATGAGATTTTTTTT
The DNA here is from genome assembly GCA_006176705.1 of Cocos nucifera. Classification (NCBI taxonomy): domain Eukaryota; kingdom Viridiplantae; phylum Streptophyta; class Magnoliopsida; order Arecales; family Arecaceae; genus Cocos; species Cocos nucifera. The sequence continues at coordinate 1,822,335 of QRFJ01000015.1, forward strand.
AATTTTTTATAGATGGTACAATTGATAGAACTAGATCTAGGGTTTTAAAACTAGATCTTAAAATTTTTTCAAGATCAGACAGTGGAAGACTAAAATTAATCAAAATTAATTTTAAATTCTAGAAAATATCCTAAACTTTTTCAAGTCAGGTAGTGAAAGACTAAAATTAATAAAAATTAATTTTAAATTCTAAAAAAATGCTAGATCTAAGATCTATTACATGATCATAGCATGTTATTAAATCAAAAATTAAAAATCTAAAGAAGAAACTAAAATATGTTGATCATATCAATATGTATATACACTACATCTAATGCAGGTATGAAAATAATAGATCAGATCTATTACCTATGCAAGTTAGATATTCTAACTTAGTGATCTGGGTTTGAGGATGATGTTGCGAGCCACACACGCATCCGACCTCTAGGAGTCATCCATATGAGCCCACAAACCATGATTAGAAGTTCGATGCTGGAAATTAGCACATATGCTAATACTGTACTGATCCTTCTTTGATGGTCGATCTGGAACCACCTTCTTCAAATCTTGGATTCTCCAATTTTTAGAAGAAAGAGAAAGAGATTTTGAATCTGAGACACCTATCAAAAATCTCTAAGAAAGGAGGAAGAGATCAAAAAAAAAATCCTAGAAGAACAACCCTTCTTCTTCTTCTTTGTTCTCTCACCTAGACACCTAGATTTGTGTCTATGAAATCCCCATGCCCCAATACTCTTTCTCCCTAATTTTCACACACCCCAAAGGTCTCTCAATGGTCTAAAATAAATCAAAAAATTAGCCCAAAATTCATCCTATATAGAGAGATATAAAGGAGTCCTTATCTAGGTCAAATACCTAGACAAGGAATGTCCAAATTAGGCAAGACAAGGGGCGCCCAACTCTTGGGTGCCCCCTCCTTTTCTAATGTGGACCATCAGGTTTTGTCATACAAAAACCCCTCTAAAATCCTAGATAGAATTTGGATGGAATCAGTGCACTATAGGAAGAGTTTTGGTTTCCTAACATTCTATCTTATAGAATTTGAAATCAAAACCAATTCCTACTTTCACTTGGTCCAAACTTAATTTACCATGTAAGAAAGAAAGAGGAGGACTTTGGGAAATGGTGGGCTTCTCTTGAGCATGGAGAATTCATGCAAAATCAAAGGGGGCATGAAGGGTGGGCGTTGGGACTAAGGTGGTGCAAGGAGGGAAGTTCCTAGTCTTACTAGGATTCTTATTTTGACTTGATCCAACATGGTTTTTCAAATCAAATCAAACCAGAATTAATTCAATCTAATTAAATTAGATTCTAAACTAATTAAAGACTTAATTAAGTTAGATTAAATTTAAATTAAATTTTAATTTAATTTTTTAATTAAATTAGAAAATTAGGTTGACCCAAGTCCTAGTTGAACTAGGACTAGTTAACATATCCAATAAATTAATTAAACTTGATTCAATCAAGTCCAAATTAAATTTAATTAAATTTATTTAATTAGACTTAATCTTAGTCTTTTATCTTAATCAAATTAAGCTAATTAATAATTTAATTGCTAATCGATCCTCCTACAATACTTGCACTAGGTTAAACATCAATTGTATTGATCGTTTAACCCTAGAATGATTCTTAATCGTTGATCAATAATCCGATCGGATCATGAACTCTAATATGTGTGATCACATAAGTCCAAATCTAAGTTGATAGTATAAGAATAATTTTTTATACTAATCGAAGTGACCATCTAGCAATGGTACTCGATGGCCAGAAAGGTCGAATGTATAGAACAACATCCTTATAATCTATGTAGATATAGTTTTCATGTAATTCATCTCCTTGACCAAAATGCTCGTAGGATACCTCAGAGTTCAACTGTCAACTCTGATAAGATTGTCCATATTGTATTTTAAAATATCAAATCCATCTGATGGATTATCTTGGCCAAGATTTTGCTATATTGAAATATAGTGATACATTTTTCTCCAACTCTTGGAGTGGTCAATTCCATCTTGATCACACTCTGACTTTGCAAGTACTTGACTATGCCTAAAAGCCTTCTGTTACTGAATTAGAAATTTAGTTAGTCCGATATTAAAGCATGCATAATGAGTTGCTTGCAAGTCACTGAGGTGATCTTAGGTCTAAGGGACACTTATACCTATATCCCATTAAAGACATTCTCGATAGCAGAATGCTCTAGAGTTAGTGATCTTAGGTCTATGGAACACTTATACCTATATCCCATTAAAGACATTCTCGATAGTAGAATGCTCTTGAGTTGGTCATATTCAATGATGATGTAACAGCGGCCTATGCTCGATAGATACTATCATCCTAATTAACAACCTATCATTTGGTCATGAATAGATTTAAGGACTAATCGATAAATTCTCTCTTTATCAAAACTAAATAGTCCTAAGAACTTCATCACAATAATAGAGTTTGTTAGAAGATGAATATTTTGTGATGAAAAAAATATCAAAAATATATTTTATTTATTAATGAATCAATTACAGATACAATGTAGCTCAACCATCAATAGGTTGATGATTAGCTTTGGGATATATTTTTCAGCAACTTTCACTTATCCTAAAGCCACTCAGCATAGTATCTAATACCCATCTTCAACTTATGGTTGTCAAACATCTTTATTACCAAGGCTTTAGTGAAGAGGTCAGCCAGGTTCTTCTTTTCATTATTCTTCTGAAGGTCGACGTCACCTCGATCCATGATCTCTCAAACTAGATGGAAGCGACGCATGAAGAAACTAGATCTAGGATTTCATGGATAGATCTTGAAACTTTTTTAAGATCATGCAGCGAAAGACTTAAATAAATTAAATATTTATTTAAATAAATATGTAAATACCTAGATCTTAGATCTATTATATGATCAAGGCATGATATTAAATTCAAAATTAAAATCAAATAAGAAAGTAAAGGATTGATCAAATCAACCTAGATCTACACTACATCAAATGCAGGTATGAAGTTTATAGATCATATCTATTACTTGAGCAAGTTAGACGTTCTAACTTGCTGATCCAAACTTGAGGATGACGTCATGAGCCACATATGCATCTGGCCTCTAGGAGTCATCCACACGAGCCTATGATCTCTGATCTGAAGTTCGATATAGGAAATCACTACAGCATGCTAGTACTATGCTGATTCTTCTTGGATGGTCGATCCGATGCTCCCTTCTTCAAAATTTAGACTCTCCAAAATATGAAAAGAAAGATAAAAGTTTACTAATCTGAGACTCTCTCAGAAAAACTCAAAAAAAGGGAGGAGTGATTAAAAATAAAATAGCCCTAAAAGAAGATCCTCTTCTTCTTCTCTTTTCTCTCACCTAGATACCTAGTTTGGTGCCTATGGAACCCCCATTCCCAAGGACCCTCTTTCTTTGATTTATGCACACCCCAAACCTCTCCCAAAGATCTATATTTTATAAAAAAATTAAAATAAAATTCATCCAATAAATAGAGAAAAAGAAGAATGTAAGTTAGATCAAAATCCTAGACTAGGAATATCCAAACATGGAAAGTTATTAGGGTGCCCAACTCTTGGGTACCTCCTCCATAATTATTAGCATGGACCAGCAAGAGAGGGTGCACAAAATAGGAGATTATTTTCATTAAATAAGAGAAGAATTAATTAAAAGAGGGGGTGGCACTCAAGGGAAGGTATTTTGGTCAACAAGGATTCTATCTCATAGAATCCTAAGCAAAACAAACTCCTCTTTTGACTTGGTCTTCCAACAAATTGCCTTATGAGAAAAGGAGGAGAGAAAGAGGGTGGAAGAAGCCATGGGAGTAGAGAATTTTCATGTAAGAAATAAAACAAAAAGGGCATGGGGCGTGAGGATTAAGTGGCACAAGTGATAGGGAGTCCTAGTCACACTAGGACTCCTATTTTGATTTGGTCAAACAAGATCTTTTAACCAAATAAAATAAAGATTAAACCAACCCAATTAAATAAGATCCCAACCTATTTAAGAACATAATTAAATTAGATTAAATTAGATTTAATTTTGATTTATTTTTTAATCAAATTAGAAAATTGGGTTAATCCGAATCCTAGTTAGACTAGGACTAGTTCTTCCTTGCACTTGGCTTATCCAATAAACCAATTAGACTTGATCCAATCAAGCCCAAACTAAATTTAGTTAAACTTAATCTCAGCCTATTGGCTTAATCAAATTAAGCCAATTAGCAATCCAATTGCTAATCGATCCTCCTACAATATTTGTACTAGGTTAAACACTAATCATATTGATTGTTTAACCCCAGAATGATTCTTAATCATTGATCAACCATCCGATCAGATCATAAGCTTTAATGTGTGTGATCTCATAGGTTTGAATCTAAGCCGGTGGTATAGAAATAAATTTTTATATCAATCAAAGTGACCATCTAGCAATGATATCCGACGGTCGGATAGGTTGAAGGTGTAGAACACCATCCTTAGAATCCATGCGGATATAGTTTTCATATAATTCATCTCCTTGACCACCATGCTCGTAGGACACCTTAGAGTTTAACTATCAACTTTGATTAGGTTGTCCACATTGTATTTTAAAATATCAAATCCATTTGATGGATTATCCTGACCAAGGTTTTGCTATATTGAAATACAATGATACATTCTTCTCCAACTCTTAGAGTGGTCAATTTCATCTTGATCACACTCCAACTTCACAAGTACTTGATTGTGCCAAAAAGCCTTCCATTGTTGAATTAAAAATTAAGTTATTCCAGTACCAAAGCACAGTGAGTTGCTTGCAAGTCACTGAGGTGATCTCAGATCTAAGGGATACTTATACCTATATCCCATCAGAGACATTCTCAATAGTAGAATGCTCTGAAGTTGATCACGTTCAATGATGATTATTGGTGTAGAATCTGATTGATGTTGGATCGAGTTGGAATCCTATTGGTGCAGAATCTGGTTGACGTCGGATCGAACTAGAGCTGAGGAAGAAGAGGTCACCGTCGGTGACCTATAAAATAAAGTTCCATTCAAAGTCGATGGTGGTGACTCCGACAGGACCCTCCGACGATCAAATCAACTCTTCTGTCCAACAGGAATAGAGTGCTCAAGCAAGAATTCAACAAAATTTTGGAAAGAAGAAGAGAGCTTAGAGAAAACGTATCTAGAGGATTCCTTTTTATAGATGGAGCCTGTAATAGATTGACCTTCATAACTGTCTGATAGTGGGCTGCTCGGAGCCATGTGGAATTTATTACAGAGAGAGGTTTTGCTCGTAGTAGACTAATAATGATAGTCGTAACCGTCTGGTAGTGGGGTCGCCTGTAGCAAACTAATAATGATAGCCATAACCATCCGATAGTAGGGTTGCCTGTTCATAAAGATTTAATAGCCGAAGTTCAGAGAAAGCAGGCATTGGTTGGTGAAGAGCTTTGATATATGTCAATTCTAGAGGAGTTTGGACTCCTAAAGGAAATACGACTAAAGAAGATCATCCGGAAGGAATGCCAGTTGAAATATGGAAGTAATCCATTAGAGGAATCCGGATGGAGTTCGACTGGTGGAGAAGTTCAGCTGAAGGAGAAATTCGGCAGGAGTTTGGCTTCTAGAGAAATTTGACTGAAGAAGAAGATCAGCTCCTGGAGGCCTATTCCTAATGGACTGTAGGGGCACATAAGGGCCATTTTCAGAGCCTCTCCCCTCATCTCATTTAAAATGAATGAGAACTTTGACTTTGCTCATGTTAGAACGAGGTTCTCCTCCTATTCCTAATAGACTGTAGGGACATATTAGGACTATTGTCAGGGCCTCTCCCCTCTCCTGTCTTAAATAATCGGAGGTCTTCGACTTGCTCATGTTAGGATGAGGTTCTCCTTCTATTCCTAGCATGACCACTTTTGATTGCTTCTTTCCTATTATCATATAGTTTTTACATCAAGAAATAATAATGTTGTAATGGAGGAGTTTTATTGAAGAAAAATTACTAGCAGTGCATTATCAAATTTTTTGAATTTCAAGATCGTGGGAGCGTTGTTCCTCCGAGCTCCTTCAGACGATAAGTTTCGGATCGGATGACCTTCTCTATTTTATATGTGTTAGATATATGTGCCCTAGAAGCCAGAATTGGCTGACACTTATAATACACTTCTAGGGGCAAAATTGTAATTTTGACTAATATCAATAAAATAGATTATTTTCTATCACATATGTGTATTTAGTGTCTGTGATACATCCTTTGAGTTAATGATAATGATAATTTATATTTTTAATAGTTGAAAATTTAAGACATGAATAATCATTATTAACTCATAAAATGCTCCCGACCATAGGACCATCACGAGGATGGTGATTGATCCAGAAATTGGTGTACGATCGCTTCTCTTTAGTAGATGAGTCTTGAATCTACGGTGTAGAGACATCAGAGCGAGAGTACAGGTACTTGTTAGAGAATGAGGGCACTGAGCATGACCACCTCGAGTAGTCATTAGGGAGTCTACCTTCTCGTCAATGACTGACTCGATGCTGCAGTAGTGCGTCTGGTTCTTTGACCTGAGGTGCATCGGTAGTTCACCTTGAGGGTGTTATAGTTTGACTACACCATTACTCGATCTCCTAGCCATATGGAACCCTGAGGTGTATGTTGGCTATAGCATGTTCATTGTAGGAACTGGATGGCATCAAGATGGAATCTATCTACCTCGATGGTAGAGGAGCAGCCCTATGATAATCATGAGAATCAAGTCCAGAAGTCCATGGCCATGGCAGAGTGAAATAATAGAAAGAGTTTCTATTTAGATTTTCACATCGGACTCGAATCGAATGATTACATCATATGATAGAAACTAGGGTTTGACGAGTTTACCTTAACCCTAATCTGATCGGGGCTCAAGATAGAAGAACTTAATCACACAGGTAGCTACACCAAGAGGTTCACATTCAGCTCTGATGGGTTGCCACCATATACTGCTAGGTGTCACTGGTGGATTTTGGGAGCAATTAGAATGATTTAGATGATCGATCATTCTAGCTGTTCGAATCAAAAGAGTTCTAATCCATCGAAAGGAGTTTCGATGATGTCAATGATAGAGATCATGACATATCCCATTACCATACAAAACTGAACCTAACTGGATCACACAAACAAGGGTTTGAATCTGGTGATCATCAATTGAACTGATTCAGTTCAATTGATCTGAATGAGATTCAATTAGATTTAAGGAAATCGTGCTAGCACTCGATTGAACCTAACGTTCTTCTTTTGCTATCATAAATAAGTTGCCCTGACTGAGCCAAAGGAGTTTGTGCTCAATCAGAGGCCTTCATATGGTCTGACTGGAGGTTGTCCAAGTCAGAAAAGATTATCTTATTTTATAAGACATTACCTACCATTTTTGGTCACCTGCCATTTCTTGTTCTTTGACTTTGGTCAAAAGTCTACCTTTGACTGGTCCAAACATTGACCATTGATACTTTGACTTTTGACCACATGTCATGCACCTATTGGAGAGCTGGTGGGGGCCTGTCCTCCTGCCAGAACCTGATAAGGAGGAGGGTGTACGCCACCCTAGGCGTGCACCCAAGTTGGAGGCGCCTAGGAGTTCTTGTTGGACAAGGACTCCATCTCCTTTTTGGATTCCAATTAGAGTTCTCCTAAGAACCAACTTTGACTGATCTTAGGCACCCTCTAAGGAGGAATCCAGGGGACTCTATTTCTACCAATCAGATTTAGATCTGATTTCACAAAGGGTTATGATTGGTTGGGAAGAAGAGGAGTTGGATCACAGTTAGTCTATAAATAAGACCCTGTGCCCAACTCAAAGTATTATACAATTCCCCATGCCCCAAGGCTGCCACTTCTCTCTTCCTCCATGCCAAACCACCTTCTCCCTCTCCTCTCCACATCAAAAGGAGTTTTGGATTTTTGGTTTGTGCAATCCAGATCAAAGAAAGGTGACAGAAAGCTAGAAGGCTGCACTGCTGCAAAGGACGACTGCTGATCTTCAAAAGAAGTTTTGAAGATCCTCTAGATCAGATCCAGATCTAATTTTTGGAGACATGATAGAGAAGAAGAGGATCTCTAGATCCAGCTTGAGTGGATATCGGTAGAGGCCAGGCACTTACATGGCTAAGATCCAGAACCTTTCGCTGCATACAGGATCATCAATGGATAATAGGATTACCCATATCAAGGTAAATTAAATCTAATTTAATTTATCTAATTTTATTTTAATTTTTAAAATAATAATAATCAAATCTAAAATATCTTAGATCTGATCTAGATTAAAGAAAAAAAATTTTAAAATATATCTCTTGATCTGATCAGATCTGAACGAACCTGGTCCGAAAAATCAGGATTTCTCTTCAACTGGTATCAGAGCCAAGGTTCTAAAAGTATTTAGATCTAATTTTAAATTTATTTTAATTAAAAAATAAGTGATTTTAGATGTCACATGAGATGTGATCAGATCTAAAATTAGAAAAAATTAAAATTAAATGATTTGGATCTAAGATTAGAAAATATGCATGACTAGTTCTAAAATAGAATAGTTCTATAGAATAGTCTTGCATGTTTTCAATTTAATTTGATTAAATCATATTTTAGATCTATTTATTTACTATTTTTTGATATTATAATATTTATAATAATATCTAAAAAATAGTAAAATAAAAATTATTTAATTTTAACCTATCATATGAGATATGATTGATGCATGTCTAGACTAGTTGTAGAATAGTTCTACATAATTGTCTAGATTAGAATTTATTTTGATTAGATCAATTTAAATCTAATTTTTTAGATTATTATGAGATAATTTAGATCTGAAAATATGCATGATTCGATACATGAGATGTATGCAAAATATGCCATGATTAGATCTAATTTATATATGAGATATATGATATAGATCTAAAACTGTTTTGTAGTATTGCATGTTCCTGATTAAGGCATTCCTCTTGGCCGTCCGATCATAAGAACGAAGAAGGGTTTAAAGGCCCTCTCTTTCCATTCGATGGGGTGTTCTTATGATGTGTAGGGGTGCTGCGCGTTCGTCCTTAATCAGAAACCCAAAACTTACTTTCTGCAAAACCCTAGATCCTGAAACCCTAGGATTTATTGTGCATATTTTATTTATGAACCCTACTTAATTAAAAATTAAGATTATGGAATATCAATTAGGATCTAAAATTGAGAATTTCAGATCTAAGACATATTCATAATACTGGGTTCGGGCTTGGGTAGCTCAATTAGGTCTAAGCGGTTGATCAAACCGAATCAAGAGTTGGTTAGATGGGATCAACAATGCTTAAATTGACCAGCCTAATAGGATTAAGTCTGGGTCAAGATCGAGTCACGATCAAGCAAGACCTAATTAGGCTCAGAGGTTAGAGTCTGGATTGTAGGCTAACCCAATTGGTTCTGGCTCAACAATTTGGTGTCTAAGGTAAGTTTGGCACATACGACCGACTGATTTTTAATTGGAAGCTACTCGATCTGAATGCATTCTTGTATGAGTTAATGGCATATTCCTTCCACCGGTCTTACTTACCTGGCCATATCTGTTGACACAGTTCTGATCTGAGGTGGTCAATAATCCGAGCTAACCCATGCCACTAGGTTAGTCATAATTGTTATGACTATGACAAGTCTAGTTTAATGAGACCTGAATCAATTCTCCCTAAGAAAAGATTAAGTCTGAGGTCTTCCACCATTGTAGATGTGCGGGCCCTTCCCGGGGTTGATTGTTCTCGGCTGGATACAGTGGCTCAGTTGCACCGAAAAGATGCAACCATGTCTATTAGGCATTGGATGCTATGGGCTGGAGGATGAGTTGGGCTCAATATTTTGGATACGGTGAGAGACTCAATTAGGAACCCAGTCTATGCAAATGGTGGGTCTGACTTAACTAAGGAGTGGATCAATATTTTGGATATGGTGAGATTCATGAATTAGAGACCAAGTTTGGGTGCACCATGATTAGAGAATCATTGAACAAGAGTTGTTCACTCATTGGCTAACCCATCACCAATAACTGTTAGGTGAGGTGATGAGTCAGTTGGTGAGACCGCACCACCCACTAGAAATCATTAATCGTGGAGATTTTTGCATCTCTACAGAGGGAGTGTAGGGATCCGAAAAAATAGTGGGAGCTAATTTATTTAAAAATAAAATTTCTAAATAAATTGGTCAAGTCAAAATTACAGTATCTAACTAGAATCTTTGACTCTCTATAGGAAAATGTCTGCGTCCAACCCATTGGCACGTATCCTGGACACACATAGACTGACCTGGACCCAATTATAAAGATTGGCTCAGAAACTACAAAATAGTTTTGGATTTCGAGAAGTTAACCCATGTATTGGACCAGGACCCTCCCACCTTACCAGCCCGTCCATCTGTTGAATAGAGAGCGTCTCTGAAAAAATGGATAGACGAAGATAATAAGGCCAGATATTACATGTTGGGCTCGATGTCTGATGAGCTCCAGCGCCAACATGAAGATATCGGGACTGCTCGCCAAATGTTGGCTCACCTGCAGGAGATGTTTGGTGAACAGAGTCGCGCAGCCAAATATCAAGTCACGAAATGACTTTTTAAGGCTAAGATGCGTGATGGGCAGTCAGTCCAAGATCACTGTCTGACAATGATCAAGGACATGGAAGAGCTTGAGAAGCTCGGTGTGAAGTTAGACTTGGACCTGCAGAATGATATTATTCTGCAATCCTTGACTGATGCATATGGGCAATTCATCATGAATTACCACATGCATAAACTTCAAGAATTCCTTGGCCGAATTAATGAATATGCTGGTTACCGCTGAGCTTTCTATGAAAGGTTCTAAAGGCTCAGTTCTTGCTATGGAACGGACTTCTTCCAAAAGAAAGTCTTATGGAAAAGAAAAAGAAGTCTGCGAAAAAGCAAAAGGTGGAAGGAGCAAAGAAGAAGAAGGCAGAGCCGAAGAAAAAGGCCGATGTCAAAGGAAAGTGTTTCCATTGCAACAGCGATGGCCATTGGAAGCGAAACTGCCCTACTTACCTGGCCACCCTGAAGAACAAGAAGGAAGGTCCTTCTGGAGGTATGCTCGTTATTGAGTCTAACCTTACGGTTTCTTCTGCATCCAGTTGGGTGCTTGACTCTGGTTCTAGTGCTCATCTGTGCACTTCCATGCAGGGTCTTGAGGATAGCAGGAGGCTGAGGGATGGAGACATGATCCTACGCATCGGTAATGGAGCAAAAGTTGCTGCAGTAGCCGTGGAAACATACCCTCTTCGATTACCATCTGGTTTAGACTTAGTTTTGAAAGACTGTTATTATGTGCCTGCAGCTAGCAGGAATTTGATTTCTATTTCATGCTTAGCACTAGAAGGCTATGTGATTACCTTCTTTAAGGACCATTGTAACATTCTTTATGAAAGAAATAAAATTGCAAATGGTTTTCTTATTAATGGTCTTTATCAGCTACATATTGATGTACCTGTTCTAACTATCGAGCAAAATGTGAATGCCAAACGACCTAGGGATAGTCCAAATGATAGATATCTATGGCACTTGAGATTAGGTCATATAGCAGAAGATAGGATCAACAAATTGGAGAAAAATGGGCTATTGAGTCCATTGACTTCCGAGTCATATCCAACTTGTGAATCTTGTCTTCAAGGCAAAATGACTAAACTCCCTTTTGTTGGACATGGGGAGAGGGCCACAGATCTCCTTGCCCTAGTACATACTGATGTGTGCGGCCCATTTGATGTGCCGGCTAGAGGCAATTTTGTCTACTTCATTACCTTTACCGATGATCTGTCTAGGTATGGGTATGTGTATCTTATGAGACACAAGTCTGAAGCTTTTGAAAAGTTCAAAGAATTCAGACATGAAGTAGAAAAATAAACTGAAAAACCCATTAAGGTTCTTCGATCAGATCGAGGAGGTGAATACCTTAGCCGGAAAATTCCTAGACTATCTCAAGGAAAATGGCATAGTCTCTCAATGGACTCCACCAGGAACACCTCAACTCAACGGAGTTTCAGAATGGAGAAATCGGACTCTATTGGATATGGTTCGATCCATGATGAGCTTCACAGACCTCCCTGATTTTCTTTGGGGACACTCATTGTTAACTTCAATTTATCTACTGAATAGGGTTCCCTCTAAAACCATTCCTACCACACCGTATGAGATATGGCACGGTAAGAAACCAAGTCTGAGTCATCTCAGAATTTGGGGTTGTCCGGCTCATGTCAAAAGACAACAAGCGGACAAGTTAGAGTTTAGGTCCTTTAGAGCTCGATTCATAGGATATCCTAAAGAGTCATTAGGATACTATTTCTACATTCCAGAAGACCACAATGTGATTGTGAGTCGACATGCCATCTTTCTTGAAAAATAGTTTATTCAAGATAGCGGCATTGGAAAGCAGATTAAGCTTGATGAGAAAGTCTCACAAGTACAACGAGCTAAGGACCAATTGGAACCAAATCAGGTTGAGCCAATAAGAACACTACCTCCTCCACCTCGTAGATCGGAAAGAGTTTTCCATCCTCCTGAGAGATACTTAGGTATTATTTCAGAGGAAGTAGAGGAAATGTTCCTCGTAGGTAATGGTGCTCATGGTGATGATCCCAAAACCTACAACGAGGCGATATCAGATATCGACTCCGAGAAATGGCTAGAGGCAATGCAGTCAGAAATTGACTCGATGCACTCAAACCAAGTCTGGACCTTGGTAGATCCACCAGAAGGTATAGTACCTATTGGGTGTAAATGGATCTTCAAGAGAAAGATTGGTGCAGATGGGAATGTGGAGACATTCAAGGCTAGACTAGTGGCAAAAGGTTATAGTCAACGCGAAGGCATTGACTATCAGGATACCTTTTCCCCAGTGGCTATGCTAAAATCCATCCGCACATTGCTTGCCGTTGCAGCCTATTTCTATTATGAAATATGGCAAATGGACGTAAAAACGGCATTCTTAAATGGATATCTTGAGGAAGATATCTATATGGAACAGCCGCTAGGTTTCACATCCAGTGATACTGATCACAAGGTTTGCAAGCTGCAAAGGTCCATATATGGACTTAAGCAAGCATCTCGGAGCTGGAACACTCGTTTCAATGATGTGATCAAAAAGTTTGGTTTCATCAAAAATGAAGAGGAACCGTGTGTTTTCAAAAAGGTCAGTGGGAGCGCTGTTGTCTTCCTCGTATTGTACGTGGATGACATCCTCCTTATTGGGAATGATATTCCCATGTTGATGACAACAGTCAAAATTATGGTTGTCCAAGGAATTCTCCATGAAAGACCTAGGTGAAGCATCCTTTATTCTAGGAATTAAGGTCTATAGGGATAGACCGAATAGGATGCTAGGACTTTCACAGAAGATGTACATAGAGAAAGTACTAAAGAGGTTTAGTATGGAAAACTCTAAGAGGGGATTAATACCCTTCAGACATGGTATTCATCTTTCCAAGAAGATGTGCCCCAGCACACCTGAGGAAATAGAACGCATGAGCAAGATCCCTTATGCTTCTGCAATAGGGAGCCTCATGTATGCCATGCTATGTACACGACCTGATATAGCCCATGCTGTGAGTGTCACAAGCAGATATCAGTCAAATCCAGGTGAAGAACACTGGACTTCTGTGAAATGTATCCTTAAGTACTTAAGAAGAACTAAGGATATGATGTTGGTCTTTGGTAATGGAGAACTCCAAGTCCAGGGATACACAGACTCAGATTTCATGTCCGATATAGATGATCGAAAGTCGACATCTGGGAGTCTATTTGTGTGCAATGGTGGTGCTGTCAGCTGGAAGAGTTTCCAAGCAAACCGTGATAGCAGATTCCACCATGGAAGCAGAATATATCGCTGCATCAGAGGCTACGAAGGAAGCATTCTGGTACAAGAAGTTTGCTGCAGAAATTGGAGTAATGCCATCAGATGCCATTCCTCTATACTGCGACAACAATGGCGCCATAGCCCTTGCTAAGGAGCCGAGGTCTCACCAGAAATCCAAGCATATTGAGCGGCGATACCACCTCATCCGCGATTACCTCGAGAAGGGTTATGTCGAGGTCAAGAGAGTCAACTCCACAGATAATGTGGCAGACCCACTTACAAAGCCGTTGGGCCAGCAGAAGATCGAAGCCCACCTTGAGAAGATGGGACTTAGACTTGTAGCCAATTGGCTTTAGGACAAGTGGGAGATTGTTAGATATATGTGCCCTAGAAGCCAGAATTGGCTGACACTTGTAATACACTTCTAGGGGCAAAATTATAATTTTGACTAAATCAATAAAATGGGATTATTTTCTATCACATATGTGTATTTAGTGTCTGTGATACATCCTTTGAGTTAATGGTAATGATAATTCATATTTTCAAGAGTTGAAAATTTAAGACATGAATAATCATTGTTAACTCATAAAATGCTCCCGACCATAGGATCATCACGAGGATGGTGATTGATCCGAAAGGTTGGTGTACAATCGCTTCTCTTTAGTAGATGAGTCTTGAGTCTACGGTGTGGAGACATCGGAGCGAGAGTACAGGTACTCGTTAGAGAACGAGGGCACTGAGCGTGACCACCTCGAGTAGTCATTAGGGAGTCTACCTTCTCGTCAATGACTGACTCGATGCTGCAGTAGTGTGTCTGGTTCTTTGACCTGAGGTGCATCGGCAGTTCACCTTGAGGGTGTTATAGTTTGACTACACCATTACTCGGTCTCCTAGCCATATGGAACCCTGAGGTGTATGTTGGCTATAGCATGTTCATTGTAGGAACTGGATGGCATCAAGATGGAATCTATCTACCTCGGTGGTAGAGGAGCAGCCCTATGATAATCATGAGAATCAAGTCCAGAAGTCCATGGCCATGGCAGAGTGAAATAATAGAAAGAGTTTCTATTTAGATTTTCACATCGGACTCGAATCGAATGATTACATCATATGACAGAAACTAGGGTTTGACGAGTTTCACCTTAACCCTAATCTGATCGGGGCTCAAGATAGAAGAACTTAATCACACAGGTAGCTGCACCAAGAGGTTCGCATTCAGCTCTGATGGGTTGCCACCATATACTGCTAGGTGTCACTGGTGGATTTTGGGAGCAATTAGAATGATTTAGATGATCGATCATTCTAGCTGTTCGAATCAGAAGAGTTCTGATCCATCGAAAGGAGTTTCGATGATGTCGATGATAGAGATCATGACATATCCCATTACCATACAGAACTGAACCTAACTGGGTCACACAAACAAGGGTTTGAATCTGGTGATCATCAATTGAACTGATCTAGTTCAATTGATCTGAATGAGATTCAATTAGGTTCAAGAAAATCGTGCTAGCACTCGATTGAACCTAACGTTCTTCTTTTACTATCATAAATAAGTTGTCCTGTCTGAGCCAAAGGAGTTTGTGCTCAATCAGAGGCCTTCATATGGTCTGACTGGAGGTTGTCCAAGTCAGAAAAGGTTGTCTTATTTTGTAAGACATTACCTGCCATTTTTGGTCACCTGCCATTTCTTGTTCTTTGACTTTGGTCAAAAGTCTACCTTTGACTGGTCAAATGTTGACCATTGACACTTTGACTTTTGACCACATGTCATGCACCTATTGGAGAGCTGGTGGGGGCCTGTCCCCCTATCAGAACCTGGCAAGGAGGAGGGCGCACGCCACCCTTAGGCATGTGCCCAAGTTGGAGGCGCCCTAGGAGTCCTTGTTGGACAAGGACTCCATCTCCCTTTTTGGATTCCAATTAGAGTTCTCCTAAGAACCAACTTTGACTGATCTTAGGCACCCTCTAAGGAGGAATCCAGGGGACTCTATTCCCACCAATCAGATTTAGATCTGATTTCACAAAGGGTTGTGATTGGTTGGGAAGAAGAGGAGTTGGATCACAGTTAGTCTATAAATAAGACCCTGTGCCCAACTCAAAGTGAATGATTATCAATTCCCCATGCCCCAAGGCTGCCTCTTCCCTCTTCCTCCATGCCAAACCACCTTCTCCCTCTCCTCTCCATGTCCAAAAGGAGTTTTGAATTTTTGGTTGGTGCGATCCAGATCAAAGAAAGGCGACTGAAAGCTAGAAGGCTGCACTGCTGCAAAGGACGACTGCTGATCTTCAAAAGGAGTTTTGAAGATCCTCCAGATCAGATCCAGATCTAATTTTTGGAGATGTGATAGAGAAGAAGAGGATCTCCAGATCTAGCCCAAGTGGATATCGGTAGAGGATAGGCACTTGTGTGGCTAAGATCCAGAACCTTCCGCTGCATACAGGATCATTAACAGGTAATAGGATTACCCATATCAAGATAAATTAAATCTGATTTAATTTATCTAATTTTATTTTCATTTTTAAAATAATAATAATTAGATCTGAAATATCTTAGATCTGATCTAGATCAAAGAGAAAAAATTTTGAAATATATCTCTTGATTTGATCAGATCTGAACGAACCTGGTCTGAGAAATCTGGATTTTCCTTCAATATGGGCCTTTCCAATTTGGGGCAAGTTTTCCTTAACTTTGAGGTTGAGAGATGGTGGCTCGTCGAAGCACTAAGTCCCTCAGAGATAGTGTTGATGATGTCGAGAGGCGGCCGATCTCCTTGTTGTTCCTCCCTTATTGGTGGTTCTGGCTATGGCGATGCCCTTGGCCGATCTTCTCTTGCTTCAGACTGGCGTCTAAGAAATCAATCTAGCTGGCCTCTCCTGATGAGCTTCTCGATCTCATCTTGGAGCAGGATGAGAGTGCATCCTTTCAGGCCTCGACAGTTGCTCCTTGATCTTCATCAATACTTGCATTTTTGGAGCATTGAGGGGGGCGTAGTTGTGAAACCTTCTGGGGGAGAACTTCGCGCCCTTCTGTCGGGGCTTCTTTGATGACGAGCTTGAGAAGGAGTTCAGACTCGCTTATGCTCGAAGAAAGTCCATGAGCATGGTCGAACTTCATTCGGCCCTCCATCAGCTATGGGTTTATTAGACTCGCCCGTCTGCTGCTCTTCTATAGCCTCCTCATCCTTCAACTTGAAGGCTTCTTCTGCTCGGACATATCCTTCAGCCCGAGCTAGTAGATCAGCAAAATCTCTAGAGTACTTCTTTTTCAGAGAGAACAATAAATCATTCTTCTGAAGGCCGCCCTTGAGTGCGGTGATTGCAACAGACTGGTCTAGATTTCAAACCTCTAATGCAGCAGTATTAAATTAGATGATATAAGCCTGAATAGATTACCCCTCCTTCTACTTGATATTCATTAGGAAATTTGAACCTCGATGGAGATGTCGATTGCTAACAAAATGAGCCATAAACTGATGGCTCATCTAGTCAAAGAAGAAGATCGCACCCGACTTCAACATCAAGTACCAGTTTCTTGCTGCTTCCTTTAAGGTAGATGAGAAAGCATGGCATAAGATGGCGTCTGGTGCACTATGGAGCAGCATCATGGTCTGGAAGGCCTCTAGATGATCGATCAAATCAAAGATTTCATCGTAGCTTTCAAATTGGGGATGCTTGAAGTTTGGTAGAATGGGCTCTTGCATAATTTGGAAAGAGAAAGGGAGATCGGTGCGGACATTGTCATGGTGAATTGGGGCGACGTAGCGGAGTTTCTCAATCTACCGATCCATCTCCCATAGTTTTTGATCGAAGACATCATCTCGATCGTAGATCTTAAAAGGCTTTCAGCTGTAAATGGAGAAGATCTCTTCTGAAGAAGAATCATGATCCAAATAAAGATCCTTTATTCTTTATTTTCTCCTTTTAGGGGCGACGGGTATGCTAGCCCAAGTGCTCCTCCTTAGGATCGATTCTTGATATTTCGATGGTGGGTTTTCTGATGAAACCGCTACTGGAGGTTGCCGCATGGCCTACACTATTTCGGTGAGGCCCTAAACCTACTACATCAGTAGGTTAAACTGCTCTGGATCTATCATGGCTACTGATGGAGGAGGTTGAAGAGATAGTAATGGAGTAGGAATGGATGGATCTGACTCAGATCTGGTAGCAGAAGCAGTGGATCTCCGGACAGTCACCTTCCTTGGAGGCATTTCTTGGGATTGAGGAAGAGGATGGAGATGAACCTTAAAGAAGAAGATTCATAGGATCGACTGAGCACTTCTTTAAGAATAAGGGTACCTCAGGAATAGAGGGCCCTCCTTCTAACACCAATCCTGTTGGTGCAGAATCTGGTTAATGCTGGATCGAGCTAAAATTCTATTGGTGTAGAATCTGATTGATGTCGGATCGAGCTAGAGCTGAGGAAGAAGAGGTCGTCATTGGTGACCTGCGAGACAAAGTTTCATCCAGAGTCGGTGGTGGTGACTCCGGCAGGACCCTTCGATGATCAAGTCAGCTCTTCTGGCCAATAGAAATATAATGCTTAGACAAGAATTCAACAAAATTTTGGGAAGGAGAAGAGAGCTTAGAGAAAATATATCTGAAGGATCTCTTTTTATAGATGAAGCCTGTAACAGACTAACAGCTATAACCGTCCGATAGTGGGCCACTTATAGCCATGTGAAATTTATTATGGAGAGAGGTATCGCTCGTAGTAGATTGATAATAACAGCTGTAACCATTCGGTACTGGGATCGTCTATAGCAGACTGATAATGACAGCCATAACCATCTGGTAGTGGGGTTGCCTATTCATGGAGATTTAATAGTAGAAGTTCAGAGGAAGCAGGCATTGGTTGGTGAAGAGCTTTGACATATGTCAATTCTAAAGGAGTTCGAACTCCTAAAGAGAATACTGCTAGAGGAGATCATCTGGGAGGAATGCTAGTTGAAATCTGAAAGTAATCCACTAGAGGAATCTGAATGGAGTTCGACTGATGGAGAAGTCCAGAAGGAGTTCGATAGGTGGAGAAGTTTGGCTAAAGGAGAAGTTCGAAAGAAGTTCGACTGAAGGAGAAGTCCAAAAGGAGTTCAGCTCCTGGAGGAATCCGACTGAAGGAAAAGTCTAGGAGGAGTTTGGCTACTGGAGGAACCCGACTGAAGGAAAAGTCTGAAAGGAGTTTGGCTCCTGAAGAAATTCGATTGAAGGAGAAGTTTGGATGGAGTTCGGCTCCTAGAGAAATCTGATTGAAGGAGAAGTTCGGAAGGAGTTCGGCTCTTGGAGGAATCCGACTGAAGGAGAAGTCCAGAAGAAGTTTGGCTCCTAGAGAAATTCGACTGAAAAAGAAGTTCGAAAGAAGTTCGACACCTGGAGGAATCCGACTGAAGGAGAAGGTCGGAAGGAGTTTGACTACTGGAGGAGTTCGGCTATTGAAGGAGATCGGAAGGAGTTCGACCGCTAGAGGAATTCGGTTGGGGTTCGACCACTAAAAGAATTTTCGATCGAAGCTCTTTCATGATTACCAGTTACATTAGGCTAAGCATCAGACTGGACTTCGATGGGAGTGGAGTTTATCCCCAACAACGATGTACACATATATCTCATCTGTATGCCATACAAGTATCTCCATACTTCTTGGTTAAGAGGACAACCAACCTATATGGCATATAGCGACCTATGTTCGATAGATGCTATTATCCTAATTAACAGCCTATCATTTGATCGTAAACCCATTTAAGAACTAATCGATAAATCTTCTTTTTATCGAAACTAAACGGTCCTAAGTACTTCATCACAATAATGTAGTTCATTAGAAGATGTAAACTTATGATGAAAAAGATGCCAAAATATTTTTATTAATTAATAAATCAGTTATAATTATAAAATAGCTCAACCATCAATAGGTTGATGATTGGCTTTGGGACATAATTTTTAATGACTCCCACTTGTCCTAAAGCCACTCGGCATAGTATCTAATACCCATCCTTGACTTATAGTTGTCGAACTCCTTGATTGCTAGGGCTTTAGTGAAGGGGTCGACTAGGTTCTTCTTTCCGTCGATCTTCTGAAGGTTAACGTCATCATGATCCATGATCTCATAGACCAAATAAAATCAGCACAGAATGTGCTTTGTCTACTGGTGTGCCTTCAGTTTTTTTACTTGAGCTATGGCGCCAGTACTATCGCAGTAGAGCAGGACTGGGCCATCAATGGAGAGTGCTACTCTGAGCTTGATGATGAACTTCCATAGCCACACAGTTTTCTTTGCTGCATCTGATGCTGCTATGTACTTTGCTTCGCAAATAGAGTCAGCCACTGCATGTTGCTTGAAACTTTTCCAGCAGATGGCTCCACCATTTAGAGTAAAAATATACCCCGACATACTTTTACTATCATCATGGTTAGATTGAAAGCTAGAGTCTGTAAACCCCATAAGCTTCAGATCTGACTCACCATAAACCAACTATTGGTTCTTAGTATTTCTTAAATACTTAAAGATGGTTTTAACCACCTTCTAGTAATTTTCTCCAGGATCAGACTAGTATCTACTCACTACTCCTAGTGAGTATGCCACGTTTGGTCTCGTACATATCATTGCATACATAATAGATCCCACTATTGATGCATATGGAATTCTACTAATATGCTCTCTCTCTTCAAGAGTTGTCGGACAATCCTTATTAGAGAGAAATTTTTTGGCCTATCGAGAGATAGCCCTTTTAAAAATTCTCCATGCTGAACCTCTTAGCACAGTTTCTATGTACGTGGACTGGGATATACCAAGCATCCTTTTAGATTTATCCTTATAGATCTTCATCCCTAGGATGTAGGATGCTTCATCCAAGTCCTTTATGGAGAACTATGATGACAACCAAACTTTTAATTCTTATAATGCGGGGATGTCATTTCTGATTAAGAGAATGTCATCCACATACAAAATAAGAAATACCACTGCTGGACCATTTGTCCATTTATAAATACAGGATTCTTCTCTATTCTTAACAAAGCCATACGTTTTGATCACTTTATCAAAATGCATGTTTTAACTCCGAGATGCCTTCTTCAATTCATAAATGGATCTCTAAAGCTTGCACATCTTGGACTCATCTGTGAATGTGAATCCTTCAAGTTGTATCATATACACCTCTTCGATCAGCTCTCCATTTAGGATAGCTGTCTTCAAATCCATCTGCCAGATCTCATAGTTCAGATGGGCAGCAATGGCAAGCAAGATCCGAATGGACTTGAGCATTATCGTAGGGAAGAACGTCTCATCATAGTTAATACCATAATGTTGATGATACCTCTTTGCAACCAGATTGGCTTTATAGGTCTCCACCTTTCCGTCTGCGCCTCTCTTCCTTTTGAAGATCCATTTACACCTAATGGATTTAACTCCTTCAGGTGGGTCAACTAATATCCATACATCATTGACCTTCATGAAATCTATTTTGGATCTCATGGCTTCTAGCCATTTCTCAGAGTTGGATCTCTGCATCGCATCCATATAAGTGATCGAATCCTCATCATTCTCATCGAGTTTGATAGGATCACCATCCTGGATCAAGAATTCATAGTATCTATCTGGATGGTGCGGTACTCTATCGGATCGCCTTAATGGTGTGGGTTCACTAGGCTTCGGATCTGATATGATCAAATCCAACTTAGGTTCAATATTCTATGTCGAACTTTCTACCTATTGAACTTCATCAAGTTCAACCTTAGAGGCAACAGTTTCTTCACCAAGGAACTTCTTTTCCAAAAAGGTTGTCCTAAGGCTGACGAATATCTTTTGTTCATTAGCATGGTAGAAATAATATCCTTTGATCTTTTTTGGGTATCCTATGAATGTACACTTGTCAAACCTAGATCCAAGTATGTTCGTAACTAACCGTTTGACATAAGTCGGGCACCCCCAAATTCTAAGGTGTGAAAGTGCTGGCTTACGCTCTGTTCATATCTCATATGGGGTTTTAACTATAGATTTACTTAGAATCCTATTTAATAGATAATAAACCGATTTGAGTGCATATCCTCAGAAGAATATCGACAAGCTGATAAATTTCATCATAGATCGGATCATGTCTAACAAAGTCTGATTCCTCCTTTCAGACACACCATTATGCTGTGGTGTTCTAGGAGGAGTCTATTAGAAGAGAATTTCATTCTCTCCTAGATATGTGAGAAACTCATCAGAAAGGTATTCTCCTCCTCGATCAGATCGAAGAATTTTAATACTCTTCTCAGTTTGTTTCTCTACTTCACTTTGAAATCATTTGAACATTTCAAAAGAATCCGACTTATGTTTCATCAGATAGACATATCCATATCTGGATAGATCATCTGTAAAAATGATGAAGTAGACATATCCACCTCTAGCACTTGTGCTCATTTTTTTACATACATCAGTATGTACTAGACCTAAGAGCTCATTGGTTCTCTCACCTTTTTCAATAAAAGGTGACTTGGTCATTTTATCAAGAAGACAGGACTCATAAGTTGGAAGTGATTCACAATCATTGACTTCGAGGATTCCCTCTTGAGTCAATCTATTTATCATGTTCTTATTTATATGACTTAGCCTACAGTGCCATAAGTAGATATCTGATACACTATCTAATCTAGGATGCTTGCCAGTAGAATAGACTACATTAATAGATTGTGATAACATATATACACCATTGTTCAATTGTCCATAGAAAGTAGTAATACTATTCATAATGACATTACAAACTTATTTTTTTATTGAAATTTCATAATTGTTCATGACCAAAAGGCCTACAGAAATGATATTTAAAAAGAAACTTGGATAGAAATGACAATCACTAAGAACAACGGTATGAGATTCAAATACAAGTTTCAAAATTTCTAAAGCTAGAATTGGAAGTGGTCTTCCATCTCCAACATTTAGGAATCTCTCACCTTACTCGAATCTTCTATTAACCTGCAACTCCTACAATGAATTGTAGATATGGTAAGGGCTATCGGTATCTAATATCCAGTCAGTAATATCATAAATAGAGAAATTGTAAGGAGTTATCATATAAATACCTTGCCCAGCAATAGCTTGCTTCTTTCTCTGCCTGTTCGGATCTAGGGAGGTAATATACTGAGGACAGTTCCTTTTCCAGTATCCCTGCTTCTTGCAAAAGATGCATTTAGCTTGACTCTTATCGAGCTTGATCTTTCTGGTCTAGTCCTACACTAATGTCCTAGCCTAAACTTGCACCTTCTTTGTTTTCTTCTTCTTGTTCTTCTTCTCTTTCCTAAAGGGTCGAGAACCAGAAGACGAACCTCCCACTAAGTTCATCGACTCTTTATGGAGCTGGTGATCCTTCTCAAAGTTCTAAAGTAACCCCAGTAAGCCATGGTAGTTTACTTCAGGCTTTGTCATTTTATAATGAGTAAGAAAAGGGAGATAGGACTTTGGTAGCAAGTTCAGTATTGCATCTTTTCCAAGTTGTTCATGCAAGGAAAAGTCGAGTTTGCTCAAGCGCTCTATCAGCTCGATCATATATAGTACATAATCGATGATAGAGGCTCCATCCTACATTTTGGTGTTGAAGATGGCGCAACTAGTCTTATGCCTCTCAACATCATCGGATGTGCCAAAAGAATCCTCCAACACTTGGAGTATTTCATTTGGCTGAGCCATCTCAAACCTATGACTGAACTCGTCGCTCATCGCAGCCAGCATAATGCAGCGCACCATGGTTTGATCATTGAGCCACTTTTGATAAGTATCTCTGACTGTTCCACATGCATTGACAGTTGGCTCCTTAGGTGCAGGATCCATCAGCACGTATAGGATCCGTTCATGCTTTAGGATAATCATCAACTTTCAGTACTAGCTGCTGAAGTTGGATCTTATCAACTTATCATTGTCCAACAATGATCGGAGTGATAGAAAAGTGGCCATGTCTGCACAAAAAAAAATCAAAATCTAATTAGTAATTATTTTATTAAACCTAAAGATTTGGACTTTAATCAAAAGATTTTTCCTACTATTTTATTCGAATTGATAGCCTCTACCTCCAATTCGAGGAATTACCATAATTCCATAGTAGGTACTAGAATCCATATAGACTGTACACGAGTCCAACTTTGTTTGGCCCATCCATGTACATCTAATGGTAGGTTCATAATTAATTATTTCTCTAAATAATTTTCAGTAATTAAATTTTGCCCCAGGCCCTGATCAGTTGGCTTTGGCCTTCTTAGAAAAGGGTCCAATTAGGTTCAACCATTAACATGACCATACTTAGCCCATCCAATGAATGAATGATCTGGCTCAACTTTGGTTTGCCCACCTGACCACCATTTAGAAAGATGTATCCAAGAGATCATATAATGAATGATAATTCCATCAATCGATAAGCACCAAGCCATTAGGCCTCCAATGATTATCCAACTGATAGACCTATTATCATCCACTTTAATGGGAGGCTATGATCAAGTTATCATATAACTATTTCATTTTAGGGACCTAATAATTTTAGAGGATTTAATT
>QRFJ01000015.1:1847663-1907771 GCA_006176705.1 Cocos nucifera
GAGGGTGCACAAAAAAGAAGATTATTTTCATAGAATAAGAGAAGAATTAATTAAAAGAGGGGCCGGCACTCAAGAGAAGGTGTTTTGGTCAATAAAGATTCTATCTCATAGAATCCTAAGCAAAACAAACTCCTCTTTTAACTTGATCTTCCAACAAATTACCTTATGAGAAAAGAAGAAAAAGAGGGTATGAGAAGCCATGGGAGTGGAGAATTTTTATGTAAGAAACAAAACAAAAAGGGCATGGGACATGATGATTAAGTGGCGCAAGTGATAGGAAGTCCTAGTCACACTAGGACTCCTATTTTGACTTGGTCAAACAAGATCTTTTATCAAATAAAATTAAAATTAAACCAACCCAATTAAATATGACCCTAACCCATTTAAGAACTTAATTAAATTAGATTAAATTAGATTTAATTCTAATTTATTTTTTAATCAAATTAAAAAATTGGATTAATCTGAATCCTAGTTAGACTAGGACTAGTTCTTCTTTGCACTTGGCTTATCCAATAAATCAATTAGACTTGATCCAATCAAGCCCAAAATAAATCTAATTTAATTATATTTAATTAGACTTAATCTCAGTCTATTGACTTAATCAAATTAAGTCAATTAGCAATCTAATTGCTAATCAATCCTCCTATAATACTTGCACTAGGTTAAACACCAATCATATTGATTGTTTAATCCTAGAACGATTCTTAATCGTTGATCAACCATCTGATCATATCATAAGCTCTAATATATATGACCTTATAGATCTGAACCTAAGTCGGTAGCATATGAATAAATTTTTATACCAATCAAAGTGACCATCCAACAATGATCCCCAACGGTCGGATAGGTCGAAGGTGTAGAACACCATCCTTAGAATCCATGTGGATATAGTTTTCATATAATTCATTTCCTCGACCACAATGCTCTAGGATACCTTAGAGTTCAACTGTCAACTCTAATCAAGTTGTCCACATTATATTTCAAAATAACAAATTCATCTGATAGATTATCCTGGCTAAGGTTTTGCTATATTGAAATACAGTGATACATTCTTCTCCAACTCTTGGAGTGGTCAATTCTATCTTGATTACATTCCAACATTGCAAGTACTTGACTATGCCCAGAAGCCTTTTATTGCTGAATTAAAAATTTAGTTAGTCAGATATCAAAGCACAATGAGTTGCTTACAAGTCACTGAGGTGATCTCAGGTCTAAGAGATACTTATACCTATATCCCATCAGAGATATTCTTGATAGCAGAATGCTCTAGAGTTGGTCACGTTCAATGATAATGTACTAATATATCTCACCTATATGTCATACCAGTATCTCCACACTCCTTGGTTAAAAGGACAACCAACCTATATGGTATATAATGATCTATGCTCGATAGACGTTGTTGTCCTAATTAACAGCCTATCATTTGGTCGTAAATCTATTTAAGAACTAATCGATAAATCCTCTCTTTATCGAAACTAAACAATCCTAAGGACTTCATCACAATAATGGAGTTCATTCGAAGATGTAAACTTATAATGAAAAAGATGCCAAAATATTTTTATTAATTAATAAATTAATTATAATTACAAAATAGCTCAACCGTCAATAGGCTGATGATTGGTTTTGGAACATAATTTCCAATAGTGCAAGATGTGCTTCGTCCGTTGGTGTGCCTTTGGTTATTTAATCTAAGCTATGACACCAGTGCTATCGCAGTAGAGTAGGATCGAACCGTCTAGGAAGGATGCTACTCCGAGCTCGGTGATAAACTTTCTCAGCCATATAGCTTTCTTCACAGCATCTGATGCTGCGTTGTGCTTTGCTTCATAAACAATCTACCATAGTATGCTGCTTGAAACTCTTTCAGTAGATAGCTCCATCATTTAGAGTAAAGATATATCCGACATGCTTCTACTGTCATCATGATTAGATTGAAAGCTGGAGTCTGTAAATTCCATAAGATTTAGATCAGACTCATCATAAACCAACCATTGGTTCTTAGTATTTCTTAAATACTTAAAGATGGTTTTAGTCACTTTTTAGTGATTTTCTTCAGGATCAGACTAGTATCTACTAACTACTCCTAGTGAGTATGCCACATCTGATTTTGTACATATCATGGAGTACATGATAGATCCCACTGTCGAAGCATATGGGATTCTACTCATAGGCTCTCTCTTTAAGAGTTATCGGACAATCCTTCTTCGAGAGAAAAATTCAATAGCCTATCAAGAGATAGCTCCTTTTGGAATTTTCCTTACTGAATCATTTTAGTATAGTATCTATATACGTGGACTGGGATAACCCAAGCATCCTTTTAGATCTATCCCTATAGATCTTGATCCCTAGGATGCAAGATGCTTCACCCAAGTCCTTCATAAAGAACTATGATGACAATCAGACTTTTATTCCCTATAGTGCGAGGATGTCATTTTCGTTTAAGAGAATGTCATCCACGTACAAGATAAGAAATACCACTGCTGGACCAGTTATCCATTTGTAAATGCAGGACTCTTCTCTATTCTTAATGAAGCCATATGTTTTAGTCACCTTATCAAAATGCATGTTCCAACTCCAAGATGCCTGCTTCAATTTATAAACGGATCTCTGAAGCTTGCACACCTTGGACTCATTTATGGATGTGAATCCCTTTGGTTGTGTCATATACATCTCTTCGATTAGCCCTCCATTTAGTAAAGCTGTCTTCATATCCATCTACCAGATCTCATAGTCCAGATGGACAGCTATCGCAAGCATTATTTGAATGAATTTAAGCATTACCATAGGAGAGTATTGAGAATTATGTTTCAAAACCAATTATCAGCCTATTGATGGTTGAGTTATTTTATAATTATAATTAATTTATTAATTAATATAAATATTTTGGCATCTTTTTCATCATAAGTTTACATCTTCTAATGAACTTCATTGTTGTGATGAAGTCCTTAGGACTGTTTAGTTTTGATAAAGAGAGGATTTATCGATTAGTCCTTAAATGGGTTCACGATCAAATGATAGACTGTTAATTAGGATAACAGCATCTATCGAGCATAGGTCGCTATATGCCATATAGGTTGGTTGTCCTCTTAATCAAGCAGTGTGGAGACACTGGTATGGCATACAGATGAGATGTATGGGTACATCATTATTGAATGTGACCAACTTCAGAGTATTCTGTTATCAAGAATGTCTCTGATGGGATATAGGTATAAGTATCCCTTAGACCTGAGATCACCTCAGTGACTTGCAAGCAACTCACTATGTTTTGGTATTGGACTAACTAAATTTTTAATTTAGCAATGGAAGGCTTTTAGGCATAGTCAAGTACTTGCGAAGTCAGAGTGTGATCAAGATAGAATTGACCACTCTAAGAGTTGGAGAAGAATGTATCACCGTATTTTAATATAGCAAAATGTTGGCCAGGATAATCCATCAGATGGATTTGATATTTTAAAATACAATGTGGACAATCTGATCAGAGTTGACAGTTGAACTCTAAGGTGTCCTACGAGCATTATGGTCAAGGGGATGAATTATATAAAAACTATATCCGCATGAGTTCTAAGGATGGTGTTCTACACCTTCGACCTATCCGACCGTTGGATATCATTGCTAGATGGTCACTTCGATTGATATAAAAATTTATTCCTATGATACCGACTTAGATTTGGACCTATGAGGTCATACACATTAGAGCTTATGATTTGATCGGATGGTTGATCAACAATTAAGAATCATTCTAGGGTTAAACAATCAATATGATTGTTGTTTAACCTAGTGCAAGTATTATAGGAGGATTAATTTATAATTAGATTATTAATTGACTTAATTTGATTAAGCCAATAATCTGAGATTAATTCTAATTAAACATAATTTAATTAAATTTATTTTGGGCTTGATTGGAACAAGTTCAATTGGTTTATTGGATAAGCTAAGTGCAAGGAAGAACTAGTCCTAGTCTAACTAGGATTCGGATTAACCCAACTTTCTAATTTGATTAGAAAATAAATCAAAATTAAATATGATATAATCTATTTTAATTAAGTCCTTAAATAAATTAGGAACTTATTTAATTGGGTTGGTTTAATCTTGATTTTATTTGGTTAAAAGATCTTGTTTGACCAAGTCAAAATGGAGTCCTAGTGTGACTAGGACTCCCTATCACTTGCACCACTTAATCATCATGCCCCATGCCCTTTTTGTTTTGTTTCTTATATGAAAATTCTCTACTCCCATGGCTTCTCACACCCTCTTTCTTTCCTCCTTCTCTCATAAGGCAATTTGTTGGAAGACCAAGTCAAAAGAGGAGTTTGTTTTGCTTAGGATTCTATGAGATAGAATCCTTGTTGACCAAAACATCTTTCCTTGAGTGTCACCCCCTTTTCTAATTAACTCTTCTCTTATTCCATAAAAATAATCTCCTTTTTGTTCACCCTCCCTTGCTGGTCCATGCCAATAATTATGGAGGAGGTGCCCAAGAGTTGAGCGCCCCAACAACTTTCCATGTTTGGATATTCCTAGTCTAGGATTTTGATCTAACTTAGACTCTTCTTTTTCTCTATTTATTGGATGAATTTTCTTTTGATTTTTTTGTGAAATATAGAGCTTTAGAAGAGGTTTGTGGTGTGCAAAAATTAGAGAAAGTGGGTCCTTAGGCATGGGGGTTCCATAGGCACCAAACTAGGTGTCTAGGTGAGAGAAAAGAGAAGAAGAAGAGGGTCTTCTTCTAGGGCTATTTTATTTTCAATCTTTCCTTCCTTTTTTTGATTTTCTTTGAGAGAGTCTCAGTTCAATAAAATCTCATCTTTCTTCTCATATTTTTGAGTCCAAATTTTAAAGAAGAGAGCATCAGATCGATCATCGAAGAAGGATCAGCACAGTACTAACATGTTGTGCTGATTTTCTGCACCGAACTTCAGATCAGAGATCGTAGGCTCGTATGGACGACTCCTAAAGGTCAGACATGTGTACAGCTTGTGACATCATCCTCAAGTTAGGATCAGCAAGTTAGAATGTCTAACTTGCTCAGGTAATAAATATGATCTATAAACTTCATACCTGCAATTGATTTAGTATAGATCTAGGTTGATTTGATCAATCTTTTACTTTCTTATTTAATTTTAATTTTTAATTTAATATCATGTCTTGATTATATAATAGATATAAGATTTAGATATTTATATATTTATTTAAATAAATATTTAATTTATTTAAATCTTTCGCTGCATGATCTTGAAAAAGTTTCAAGATCTACCCATGAAATCCTAGATCTGGTTCCTTCAATTGGTATCAGAGCCTAAGTTGTTATTATATGATTTTTATGCATATTTAGATTATTTTTTAAATTAAATCTAATTTATAATATAATTATTAAATTTTAAATTAAAAAAAATAAAAAAAATTTAGATCTCACGAACTATCATATGGTTGTCCTATTGTAAGGTTTATTCCTTACAGTGAAAAGGTTGTCCTAGTTTATGATGATTTGACTCTAATTATAAATTTATTATATTTGATCTAATTTTATTTATGATTTAATAGATTTAAAATAGTTTTAGATCTAAAAATAAAATAATTTAGATTGCATGGACTACCATAAGGTTGTTCTGCTGTAAGATTTATCCCTTATAGTGAATAGATTATCCTAGTATGGGCTGATCTAAAATATTGATCATCAAATTTTAGATTAGATCTAAGAGATTTTATGATATAATTAAAAATATTTTAATCTAATTTTAATCTTTATAAATATTTTAGATTTGATCTAGAAATATTTATAATTGATTATTATTGAAACTGTTTCAATTACATGAACTTGTTTAGATTAGATTTAAAGTAGATTCATGTTTATCTTACTTGCATATTGATTATGAATTAAACATGCAACTTGGTTGATAGAATCATGTTGTAAAAATATTTTACAAATATGAAAACTATTTTCGAAAAGCCAAACCCCAACCCTCAGCCCAAAACTTAATTAAGAATTAAGAAGTTGTTTGATTAGGTTCTAGAATTATAAATTGAAGATCCTATGACACGAATCATAACACATTGGATTAATGGGTTAGTGGAGATTAGGTCCATTAATTGGGTTAGACCTAGGATCAAATTAAAGAATGGATTTAATTAGAGAATTGACTAAATCTAATCAATTATTGTCTTAGATTAGGTCAAGGATTCTCTAGATCAATTATAATAGTTGTAGTTGGTCAAGTCCATGTCTTTAATAAGATCCAAGATGGACTTGATTCTTGGCTACGTGGTCTAGCATGAACTGTTAGGTTAATCTAATTGAAACTAATTAAACCAGTTGGTGTCTAAGGTAAACCAGATCAGTAACTTTTAATTGGCAGCCTGCTTACCTGATCATTTTTGATGGTGTCTAAGGCAAGCCTGGCAACCCTTGCACTAATCAAACTTACCTAACCTTTTGGTGAGATTATGCTTTGATCAGATCGCTTAACTATTCGAGCTAACCTATGTCAGCTAGGTAAATTAGTTTCACTGATTTAGGTGCTCCTTAACCAGCCTATTAATGGTCCTCCTTAAGCTGACTTGGTGAAGTTAGTGGAAGGATCATGACAAGCTGGTTAATCTGACCTACTCGCTTCTATAAATTAAATCCTCTAAAATTATTAGGTTTCTAAAATAAAATAGTTATATAATAACTAGATCATAGCCTTCCATTAAAGTGGATGATAATGCATCCATTAGTTGGATAATCATTGGAGGTCCAAAGGCCTGGTACTTATTGATTGATGAAATTATCATTCATTATATAATCTCTTGGATACATCTTTCTAAATGGTGGTCAGGTGGGCCAACCAAAGTTGGGACTGATCATTCATTCATTGGATGGGCCAAGTATGGTCATCTTAATGGTTGGACCTAACTAAACTCTTTTTTGAGAAGGCCAAAGCTAACTGATCAGGACCTGGGGTAAAATTTAATTATTAAAAATTATTTGAAGAAATAATTGATTATGAACCTATTCTTAGATGTACATGGATGGGCCAACCAAAGTTGGGCTCGTGTACAGTCTATGTGGAATCTAATATCCACTAAGAAATTAGGGTAGTTCCTCGAATTAGAGGTAGAGACTACCAATTCGAATAAAATAGTAGGAGAAATCTTTTGATTAAAGTCTAAATCTTTAGGTTTAATGAATCAATTACTAATTAGGTTTTGATTTTTCTTTGTGCAGACATGGCCACTTTTCTATCATTCTGATCATTATTAGACAATGATAAGTTGGTGGGACCCAACTTTGATAGCTGGTACCAAAAGTTGAAGATTGTCCTAGAGCATGAACGAATCCTATATATGCTAATGGATCCTACACCTGAGGAGCTAGCTGCCAATGCGCGTGGAACAGTTAAAGACACTTATCAGAAGTGGCTCAATGACTGAACCATGATGCGCTGCATTATGCCGGCTACGATGAGTAACGAGTTCAGTCGCAGGTTTGAGACAGCTCAGCCAAATGTTATGCTCCAAGTATTGGAGGATTCTTTTGGCACACCCGATGACGTTGAGAGGCACAAGACTAGTTGCACCATCTTCAATGCCAGAATATGGGATGGAGCCTCTATCACTGATCATGTGCTGTATATGATCGAGCTGATAGAGCTCTTGAGCAAACTTGACTTTTCCTTGCATGAACAACTTAGAAAAGATGCAATACTAAACTCGCTGCCAAAGTCCTATCTCTCTTTTCTTACTCATTACATAATGACAAAGTCTGAAGTAAACTACCATGGCTTATTGGGATTACTTTAGAGCTTTGAGAAGGATCACCAGCTCCATAAAGAGTCGATGAACTTAGTGGGAGGTTCGTCTTCTGGTTCTCGATCCTTTAGGAAAGGAAAGAAGAACAAGAAGAAGAAAATAAGAAAGGTGCAAGTTCAGACTGGGACATCAGTGCAGAGCCAGACCAGGAAGATTAAATCTGATAAGAGTCAAGCTAAATGCTTCTTTTGTAAGAAGCGGTGACACTGAAAGAGGTACTATCCTCAGTACATTGCCCCTGGACCTGAACAGGTAGAGAAAGAAGCTATTGCTGGGCAAGATATTTATATGATAACTCCTTACAATTTCTCTATTTATAATATTATTGACTAGATATTGGATACCGATAGCCCTTACCATATTTATAATTCGTTGCAGGGGTTGCAAGTCAGTAGAAGATTCGAGCAAGGTAAGAGATTCCTAAACGTTGGAGATGGAAGACCAGTCTTAGTTCTAGCTTTAGAAATTTTGAAACTTATATTTGAATCTCATACTATTGTTCTTAGTGATTGTTATTTTTATCCTACTTTCTTTTTAAATATCATTTCTATAGGCCTTTTGGCCATGAATAATTATGAAATTTTAATAAAGAAATGAGTTTGTAATGTCATTATGAATGGTGTTACTGCTTTCTATGGATAATTGAATAATGGTGTATATATGTTATCACAGCCTATTAATATAGTCTATTCTACTAGCAAGCATCCTAGATTAGATAGTGTATCAGATATCTACTTATGGCACTATAGGCTAGGTCATATAAATAAGAACAGGATAAACAGGTTGACTCAAGAGGAAATCCTTGAAGTCAATGATTGTGAATTACTTCCAACCAATGAATCCTGTCTTCTTGATAAAATGACCAAGTCACCTTTTACTGAAAAAGATGAGAGAGTTAATGAGCTCTTAGGTCTAGTACATACTGATGTATGTGGACCAATGAGCATAAGTGCTAGAGATGGATATGTCTACTTCATCACTTTCATAGATGATCTATTCAGATATGGATATATCTATCTGATGAAACATAAGTCAGATTCTTTTGAAATATTCAAACGATTCCAAAGTGAAGTAGAAAAATAAACTAAAAGAAGTATTAAAACTCTTCAGTCTGACCGAGGAGGAGAATACCTTTCTGGTGAGTTTCTCACATATCTCGGAGAGAATGAAATTCTCTCCCAATGGACTCCTCCTAGAACACCACAGTATAATGGTGTGTCTAAAAGAAGGAATCAAACTTTTTTAAATATGGTCCAATCCATGATGGGATTTTCCAGTTTGCCGATATCCTTCTAGGGATATGCACTCGAATCAGCTTGTTATCTATTAAATAGGATTCCAAGTCTATAGTTAAAACACCATATGAGATATGGACAGGGCGTAAGCCAGCACTTTCACACCTTAGGATTTGGAGGTGCCTAGTTTATGTCAAATGGTTAGTTACAAACAAACTTGGACCTAGGTCTGACAAGTGTACCTGAAGGAAAATCCTGATTTTTCAAGCTAGGTTCGTTCAGATCTAACTGGATCAAGAGAGATATTTCAAAAATTTTTCTTTTGAATTCATATCAAATCTGAGATATTTTAGATTTAATTTTATAGATCTAATAAAATAAAATAAAAGATAATTAAATCTGATTTAATTTTATACCTTATTGTTGGGTAATCGGATTATCCTATGATGATCCTGCTGATTGCCTGAGATTCTGGATCTAGCCACGCAAGTGCCTGACCTCTACCGATATCCACTCAGGCTAGATCTGAAGATCTTCTCCTTCTTTATCACCTCTCCAAATATTAGATCTAGATTTGATTTGGAGGATCTTCAAAACTCCTTTCAAAGATCTGCAGTCGTCTCTACAATAGTGCTGCTTTCTTCCTTTCTAGTCACTTTTCTCTTGTTTGGATCGCACCAGACTGAAGTCCAAAACTTCTTGGGCGTGGAGAGGAGAGAGAGTACCAAAATATGGTGTAGAAGAGGGAGAGCGGCACCCTAGGGGCATGGGCTAAGAGAGAACTTTATAAAAACTAGGCGCAGATAGGGTTTATATAGACCCTACTGCGCCATGCAGTGCCACATCATTCCGACCAATCACGTTGCTTCGTGCAATCAGATCTAAATTTGATTGGTGGGATGACATCACCTGATCCAATCAGATGAGAGCCCCCTTAAATCATCCTTAGATGGCATCTAAGATTGGTCAAAGTTTATCCCTAGGCACCACCTAAGTGGAATCTAAGAAGCAACCTAGAGTCCCATCTGTATGGGACTCCAGGCATCCCTATCCATGGGCGCCCGCCTCCCTAGGCGTGCACCCCCTTCTTTCTAATTTCTAGCATGGGGACAAGCCCCTATCTACTCTCCTACAGGTGCATGACACATGGGTAGATGTGTAAGTGTCAAAGGTCAACGTTTGACCAAAGTCAAAAGATAAGAATTAGCAGGTGACGAAAAATGATAGGTATTGTCTCAAATTTATCTCATAAATTAAGACAACCCTTTTTTGACCTAGACAAGCTCCAATCAGACTAAGTAAAGATACCTGAGTGAGCATAAATATATTTGGCTCAGTCAAGACAACTTTTAATGATAGTAGAAGGAGAACATTAGGCTCAATCGTGTGCTAGCACGATTTTCTTGAACCTAATTGAATCGTATTCAAATCAATTGAATTGGATTAGTCTAATTGATGATATCCAGATCCAAACTCTTGTTTGTCTGACCTAGTTAGGTTCAATTTTGTATGGTAGTGGGATATATCGTGATCTCTATCATCGACATCATCGAAACTCTTTTTGATGGATCAGAACTCTTTTGATTCCGACAACTAGAATGATTGATCATCTAAATCATTCTAATTACTCCCAAAATCCACCAGTGACACCTAGCAGCATATGGTGGCAATCCATCAAAACTAAAAATTAACCTCTCAGTGCAGCTACCTGTGTGATTAAATTCTTCTATCTTGAGCTCCGATCAGATTAGGGTTAAGGTGAACTCATCAAACCCTAATTTCTGTCATATGATTTAATCATTCGATTCAAGTCTGATGTGAAAATCTTAATAAAAACTCTTTCTATTATTTTACTCTACCTTGGTCATGGGCTTAAGGACTTGATTCTCATGATCATCATAGGGCTGCTCCTCGTCCATCGAGGTAGATAGATTCCCTCTTGGTGCAATCCAATTCCTACAATGAACATGCTATAGCCAACATACACCTCAAGATTCCGAATGGCTAGGAGATCGAGTCATGGTGTGGTCAAACTATAATACCCTCAAGGTGAACTACTGATGCACCTCAGATTAAAGAACCAGACACACGACTGCAGCTTCAAGTCAGTCATCGACGAGAAGGTAGACTTCCTTATTACCGCTCGAGGTGGTCATGCTCAGTGCCCTCGTTCTCTAATGAGTACCTGTACTCTCTCTCCGATGTCTCTACACCATAGACTCAAGACTCATCTACTATAAAGAAGCGATTATACACCAACCTTCCGGATCAATCACCATCCTCATGATGATCCTACGGTGAGGAGCATTTTATGAGTTAATAATGAAAATTCATGTCTTAAATTTTCAACTCTTGAAAATATGAATTATCATTACCATTAACTCAAGGGATGTATCACAGACACTAAATACACATTTATGATAGAAAATAATTCATTTTATTATTTATAGTCAAAATTATAATTTTGCCCTTAGAAGTGTATTACAAGTATCAGCCAATCTTGGCTTCTAGGGTACACATATCTAACAAACTCCCACTTGACCTAAAGTCAATTGGCTATAAATCTAAGTTTCATCTTCTCAAGGTGGGCTTCAATCTTCTATTGGCCTAATGGCTTTGTACATGGGTCCGTCGCATTATCTACGGAGTCGACTCTTTTGACCTCGACGTAATCCTTCTCGAGAAAATTGCAGATGAGGTGGTATCGCCGTTCGATGTGCTTAGATTTTTGGTGAGACCTGAGCTCCTTAGCAAGGGCTATGGCACCATTGTTATCATAGTATAGAGGAATGGCATCTAATGGCATTACTCCGATTTCTGTGGCAAACTTCTTGTACCAAATGTCGACTTTCGATCATCTACATTGGACATAAAGTTTGAGTCCGTATACCCCTGAACTTGGAGTTCTCCATTACCAAAGATCAGTAACATATCCTTAGTTCTTCTTAAGTACTTAAGGATATATTTCACAGAAGTTCAGTTTTCGTCATCTAGATTCGACTGATATCTGCTCGTGACACTCACAGCATGGGCTATATCAAGTCGTGTATATAACATGGCATACATGAGGCTCCCTATTGCTGAAGCATAAGGGATCTTGCTCATGCATTCTATTTTCTCAGGTGTGCTAGGGCACATCTTCTTGAAAAGATGAATGCCATGTCTGAAGGGTACTAATTTCCTCTTAGAGTTTTTCATGCTAAACATTTTTAGCACTTCCTTTATGTACATCTTCTATGAAAGTCCTAGCATCCTATTCGGTCAATCTCTATAGACCTTAATTCCCAAAATAAAGGATGCTTCTCATAGGTCTTTCATGGAGAATTCTTTGGATAACCATATTTTAACTATGGTCAACATGGGAATATCATTCCCAATAAGGAGGATGTCATCCACGTACAACACGAGGAAGACAACAGCGCTCCCACTGACCTTTTTGAATATACATGATTTTTTCTCATTTTTGATGAAATCAAACAATTTGATCACATCATTAAAATGAGTATTCCAGCTCCGAGATGCTTGCTTAAGTTCATATATGGATCGTTGCAGCTTGCATACCTTGTGATCATTATTACTGAATGTGAAACCTAGTGGCTGTTCCATATAGATATCTTCCTCAAGATATCCATTTAAGAATGTTATTTTCATGTCCATTTGCTATATTTTATAATCGAAATAGGCTGCAATAGAAAGCAATGTATGGATGGATTTTAGCATAACTACTGATGAAAAGGTATCTTCATAGTCAATTCCTTCGCATTGACTATAATTTTTTGCCACTAATCTAGCTTTGAATGTCTCTACATTTTCATCTGCACCAATCTTTCTCTTGTAGATCCATTTACATCCAATAGATACTATACCTTTTGGTGGATCTACCAAGGTCCAGACTTGGTTTGAGTGCATCGAGTCAATTTCTGACTTCATTGCCTCTAACCATTTCTCAGAGTCGATATCCAATATCGCCTCATTATAGGTTTTGGGATCATCACCATGAATCTCATTACCTACGAGAAATATTTTCTCTTCTTTCTCTGAAATAGTACCTAAGTACCTCTTAGGGGGACAAAAAATCCTTTTCAATCTACAAGATGGAGGAGGTAGTGATTGTATTGGCTCAACGTGATTTGGTTTCATTTGGTCCTTAGCTCGTTGCTCTTTTGCGACTTTCTCATCGAGCTTGATCTGCTTTCCAATGCCGCTATCTTGAATAAACTATTTTTCAAGAAAGATGGCATGTCGACTCACAACCACATTGTGATCTTCTGAAATGTAGAAATAATATCCTAATGACTCTTTAGGATATCCTATAAATCGAGCTTTAAAGGACCTAAAGTCTAACTTATCTGCTTGTTGTCTTTTGACATGAGCCGGACAATCCTAAATTATGAGATGACTCAGACTTGGTTTCTTACCATGCCATATCCCATACGGTGTGGTAGGAATAGTTTTAGAAGGAACCCTATTCAGTAAGTATATTGCAGTTAACAAACAGTATCCCCAAAGAAAATCAGGGAGGTCTGTGAAGCTCATCATGGATCGGACCATATCTAATAGGATCCGATTTCTCCATTCTGAAACTCCATTGAGTTGAGGTATTTCAGGTGGAGTCCATTGAAAGATTATGCCATTATCCTTGAGATGTCCAGGAATTTTCAACTAAGATATTCACCTCCTCGATCTGATAAAAAAACCTTAATGGATTTTTCAGTTTGCTTTTCTACTTCATGTCTGAATTTTTTGAACTTTTCAAAAGCTTCAGACTTATGTTTCATAAGATACACATATCCATACTAAGATAAATCATCAGTAAAAGTTATGAAGTAGATAAAGTTGCCTTTAGTCGGCACATCAAATGGGCCGCACACATTAGTATATCAGAATCTAGGATTTTGCAGAAAGTAAGTTTTTGATTTCTTATTAAGGACGAATGCGCAGCACTCCTACACATCATAAGAACACCGCATCGAATGAGAGGTGAGGGCATTTAAACCTTATTTTGTTCTTATGATCGGACGGCCAAGGGGAATGCCTTAATCAGAAATATAAATCTACAAAACTAGTTAGATCTACATCATATATCTCATATATAAAATTGATCTAACTTTATACATATTTTGCATACATCTCATGTATCATATCATGCATATTTTTAGATATAAATTATCTCATAATTATCTAAAAAATTAGATTTAGATTGATCACATCAAAATAAATTCTAATCTAGACAATTATGAAGAACTATTCTACAACTAGTCTAAACATGCATTCATCATATCTCATATGATCCAAAAATTAAATAATTTTATTTTTTATTTTTTAAATTTTATTATAATATTTATAATATTAAAAAATAAAAAATAAATATATCTAAAATTATAACTTAATCAAATTAAATTATGATCATGCA
Source organism: Cocos nucifera (assembly GCA_006176705.1). Lineage (NCBI taxonomy): Eukaryota > Viridiplantae > Streptophyta > Magnoliopsida > Arecales > Arecaceae > Cocos > Cocos nucifera. Next base: position 1,862,100 of record QRFJ01000015.1, read on the forward strand.
AGACTATGTATAGAATTATTCTATTTTACAACTAGTCATGCATATTATAGAACTTAGATCTAAATTATTTAATTTTAATCTTTTTGATTTCAAATCTAATCACATCTCATGTGACATCTGAAATTATCTGATTATTAGATTAAATATAAATTAAAATTAGATCTAAATAATTCATAGAATCTGGCTCTGATACCAGTTGAAGGAAAATCCTGATTTGTCGAGTTAGGTTCGTTCAAATCTAATTGGAACAAGAGAGATATTTCAAAAATTTCTCTTTTGAATCTATATAAGATCTAAGATATTTTAGATCTAATAAAATAAAATAAAAGATAATTAAATTTGATTTAATTTTATACATTATTATTGGGTAATCGGATTATCCTGTGATGATCCTGCTGATTGCCTGAGATTCTGGATCTAGCCACGCAAGTGCCTAGCCTCTACCGATATCCACTTGGACTGGATTTGAAGATCTTCTTCTTCTTTATCATTTTTTAAAATATCAGATCTGGATCTGATTTGGAGGATCTTCAAAACTTCTTTCAAAGATCTACAGTCGTCTCTGCAGCAGTGCTGCCCTCTTCCTTTCTCATCACTTTTTTCTTGACTGGATCGCACCAAACTGGAGCCCAAAACTTTTTGGGCATGGAGAGGAGAGAGAGGACCAGAAGATGGCATGGAGGAGGGAGAGGGGCAGCCTAGGGGCATGGGCTAAGAGAGAACTTTATAAAAGCTAGGCGCAGATAGGATTTATATAGACCCTATTGCGCCATGCAGTGCCACATCATCTTAGCCAATCATGTTGCTTTATGCAATCAGATCTAAATCTAATTGATGGAATGATATCACCTGATCCAATCAGATGAGAGTCCCCTTAAATTATCCTTAGATGGTGCCTAAGACTAGTCAAAGTCTATTCTTAGGTGCCACCTAAGTAGAATCCAAGAAGCAACCTAGAGTCCTATCTGTATGGACTCCAGGCATCCTTATCCATGGGTGCACGCCTCCCTAGGCATGCACCCCTAATTTCTAGCATGGGGACAAGCCCCTATCTGCTCTCCTATAGGTGCATGACATATGGGCAGATGTCTAAGTGTCAAAGGTCAATGTTTGACCAAAGTCAAAAGATAAGAATTAGTAGGTGATAAAAAATGGTAGGTGTTGTCTCAAATTTATCTCATAAATTAAGACAATCCTTTTCTAACTTGGACAAGCTCCAGTCAGACCAAGTAAAGATACCTGAGTGAGCACAAACATATTTGGCTCAGTCGAGATAACTTTTAATGATAGTAGAAGGAGAACATTAGGCTTAATCATGTGCTAGCACGATTTTCTTGAACCTAATTGAATCTTATTCAAATCAATTGAACTGGGTTAGTCCAATTGATGATATTCAGATCCAAACCCATATTTGTGTGACCCAGTTAGGTTTAGTTCTATATGGTAACGGGATATGTCGTGATCTTTATCATCGATATTATCGAAACTCCTTTCGATGGATTAGAACTCTTCTGATTTAGACAACTAGAATGATCGATCATCTAAATCATTCTAATTACTCCCAAAATCCACCAGTGACATGTAGCAGCATATGGTGGCAACCCATCAAAACTTAAAATGAACCTCTCGGTGTAGCTACCTATGTGATTAAGTTATTCTATCTTGAGCCCCGATCAGATTAGGATTAAGGTGAACTCATCAAATCCTAATTTCTATCATATGATTTAATCATTCGATTCAAGTCCGATGTGAAAATCTTAATAGAAACTCTTTCTATTATTTCACTCTGCCATAGCCATGGGCTTAAGGACTTAATTCTCATGATCATCATAGGACCGCTCCTCATCCACCGAGGTAGATAGATTTTCTCTTGGTGCAATCCAATTTCTACAATGAATATGCTATAGCCAATATACACCTCAGAATTCTGAATGACTAGGAGATCGAATTATGGTGTAGTCAAACTATAACACCCTCAAGGTGAACTGCTGATGCACCTCAGGTTAAAGAACCAAACACACGATTGCAACTTTAAGTCAGTCATCGATGAGAAGGTAGACTTTCTTACGACTACTCGAGTTGGTCACGCTCAGTGCCCTCATTTTCTAACGAGTATCTGTACTCTCACTCTGGTATCTCTACATCGTAGACTCAAGACTCATCTATTATAAAGAAGTAATTGTACACCAATCTTCCAAATCAATCACTATCCTCATGATGATCCTATGGTCAGGAGCATTTTATGAGTTAATAATGAAAATTCATGTCTTAAATTTTTAACTCTTGAAAATATGAATTATCGTTACCATTAACTCAAGGGATGTATCACAGACACTAAATACACATTTGTGATAGAAAATAATTCATTTTATTATTTATAATCAAAATTATAATTTTGCCCCTAGAAGTGTATTACAAGTGTCAGCCAATTCTAGTTTCTAGGGCACACATATCTAACAGTACATTCATAGGGTATCCAAAAGAGATCAAAGAATGCTATTTCTACCATACTAATGATCAAAAGGTGTTCGTCAGCCTTAGAGCAATCTTTTTAGAAAAGGAGTTCTTTGGTGAAGGAACTATTGTCTTTAAGGTTGAACTTGATGAAGTTCAATAGGTAGAAAGTCTGACACAGAATGTTGAACCTAAGTCAGATTTGATTAGATCAGATTCGAAGTTTAGTGAACCCACATCATTAAGATGATCCGGTAGAGTACCGTGCCATCCGGACAGATACTATGGATTCTTGATCCAAGATGGTGATCCCATCGAACTCGATGAGAATGATGAGGACCCGATCACTTATATGGATGCGATGCAGAGATCTGACTCTAAGAAATGGCTAAAAGCCATGAGATCCGAAATGGATTTCATGAAGGTCAATGATGTATGAACATTAGTTAACCCACCTGAAGGAGTTAAATCCATTGGGTGTAAATGGATCTTCAAAAGGAATGGGGGCGCAGACGAAAAGGTGGAGACTCATAAAGCCCATCTAGTTGCCAAGGGATATCGTCAGCGTTATAGTATTAACTATGATGAGACATTCTTTTCTATGACAATGCTCAAGTCTATTCGGATCATGCTTGCCATTGCTGCCCATCTGGACTATGAGATCTGGTAGATGGATGTGAAGATAGCTTTCCTAAATGGAGAGTTGACCAAAGAGATATATATGATACAACTTGAAGGGTTCACATCCATAGATGAGTCTAAGGTGTGCAAGCTTTAGAGATCCATTTATGAATTAAAGCAGGCATCTCGGAGTTGGAACATGCATTTTGATAAAGTGATCAAAATGTATGGCTTCGTTAAGAACGGAGAAGAATCCTGCATTTACAAATGGGCAAATGATCCAGTAGTAGTATTTCTTATTTTGTACGTGGATGATATTCTCTTAATCGAGAATAATATTTTTGCACTACAAAAAATAAAAGTCTGGTTGTCATCACAGTTCTCCATGAAGAACTTGGGTGAAGCTTCCTACATCCTAGGGATGAAGATCTATAGGGATAGATCTAAAAGGATGCTTGGTATATCCTAGTCCATGTATATAGAAACTATGCTGAAGAGGTTCAGTATGGAAAATTTCAAAAAAGGCTATCTTTCGATAGGCCAAGTGTTAACCCTGAGATTGATTTTGATTATTTCAAAATATTAAGTATATTATGTATCTAATCATGTGTTTCAAGAATATGTGTAGGATTTTTCAAGTATCCAAAATGAAGAATTTATCTCAAGAATAAATCTTCTCAAGATGCCATGCCAAAATATTTAAAAGAGCAAATTCACACATATTTGGATGGCTTGGTATGAAGAAAGTATGATTGAAAGAAGAGAAATTAAAATTGAAGGAAGTAATTATGTTTAAAAGAGTTTGGGGCCAAGAAACTCAAGTTTGAAAGGTCAAACAATGAAAAAAATTGAAGTCAGAATTTTTTGAGATATCTTAGATTTTTTTTGAGTGCTCTCGAGTGGTCTGGCATAATGAAATAGTATTTTAGCATAGTCTCGAGAGGTCTCGAGTTGAACTCGAGACATCTCATTCTTAGAATACAGAAAATTCATTTCTGTGCTCTAAGAGCGAGAGGTCTCATAGATTCTTGAGAGGTCTCATGGTTCTGGCGAGACATGTCATAAAAAATCAAAAGATCTCAAAATCTGACAAAAGATCTCATGAAAAATCGAGAGGTCTCGATCTACGCAGACAGCCTTCAACGTATAGTTTTTCAATGACTATTTTTAAACCCCAATGGCTATTTTAGAGCTTCCAACGACTAAGAACTCTCACTCCAACATTCTCTAAAGGTATTTAAAGGTGGAGAATTAATTGAAAAAAATAGAAGAAAGAGATTAAGAGATTTAGAGAGAGAATCTTTTAGATTTGTGAGGAACATTGAATATCAAAAGAAAAGAGAAAAGAGAGGAGTGTTGTACATAGATTTCAGCGAGCCTTCAAAGAAATATTCTCCAACATCTTCCACATCCTCTCAAGCATAATTTGAAGAAAATCCAAGCTTCAATTGAAAACATTATCGGCTTGTTCTTTAGGATTTAAAAGAGCTTATACTCTATTTTTTATGTTGTGCTGAAACTTTACTTGTATTTTTTTGATTTCTTTACAAGTTTCTTTGGGGGAAAGAAACTTGGGGTTTAGACCCATCTAAGCCTGAAATTGGATATTATAGGTTTTGGTTGGTGATCCCGAAAAATCAACTCGATTGTTAGTGAACCCAGAAAACTAACGGTGTTAGGTTTTGGTTGGTGCTCCTATGAAAACCAACTAGGTTTGTTTATGAGCTTGGGAAAATAAACATACTATAATCAAGGGTAGATTATAGTGGAATTTTTAAGAAAAGTTTGGAGAGTGGACGTAGGAGCAGGTAGCTCCGAACCACTATAAATCTTTATGTGTTTATATTATACTTTTTCTTCTATCTCTCTATATACTTTGCATGCTTATAATTTTTACTTTACTTTCATAGTTTGATTTTGTTATCTTAATTTCGCTGCTCATATTATATACACCTCATCCTCACCACATAGATTAAAATTTAAGTACATAATTGCTTAGAGTTAAATTTGGCCAAAGCTTTTATAAGAACCCAATTCATCCCCTTCCTCTTGGGTTGCTACCTCTGGGCAACAATTGGCATCAGAGTAGGTGCTCTGTTATTGATTATTGACCTAACCATCTAGAGCTAAAGATTATGGCAACCCAAAGGAGTCTTTGTTTAGTGAAGGATATTCTATAGATAGACCTCCATTTTTTAATGGCTCATATTATAGTTATTGGAAAGCACGCATGCACATCTTCATACAAGCATATGATTATAACCTATGGAAGATTATAATGGATGGCTCACACACCCCCAAAGCATTGAAAGAGCAAGATAAAAAAATGGTCTAACTTAATACTAAGGCCATGAATATACTTTATTGCTTCTTAGAGTTAAATGTATTTGATGTAATTTCTTTATGTATTTCAGCAAAACTTATATGGAAGAAATTGAAAAGAATTTATGAGGGAGCAAATCAAATAGAAGAATCAAGCTCTCAAGAAGAAAAAGAAGCTCACCCCAGCACATGCATCATGGCTCATAAGGATGAAAAGAGGAAGAAAAGGAAGAAACAAAAGAAAAAGAAAGCAAAAGATTAAGAGGGAGCAAAGCAAAGAAGAAAAGAATGAGAAAAAGAAAGAAAGCATCGTAAATCCTTGCTTGATGGCTCAAAATGATGAGATAAACATTGATAATTCTTCTGAATTTACATTTGATGAGCTTCAAGAAGCCTTTAATGAACTTATGTATGAATTTAAAAAGTTAAGGCAGAAAAGTAGGGAGCTTAAAAAGAATAATTTTAATTTAATGAAAGAAAAGAATTCTTTAGCTAAAGAAAAAGAAAATTTGATTAAATCTGAAAATTCTTTAGATAAAAAAATTCTTGAGCTTAAAAAGAAAAATGATATTCTGAAATCTTTCCTAAAAGAAAATGAAAATCTTTCAATTGAAAAGAAAGAGCTTTTGGAAGAAAATAAGAAATTAAGAAGAGAAGTTGAGGTTTTGAAACCTATAGCTAAAAGTTTATAATTAGCTTTAGAAATCTTCAATCCTTGATAAAATCCAATGGGGCTATTTTCAATAAAATAGAAATCAATTTTAATACTTCAAGAAAACATCAAACTACAAAAGATATTTTTACAAGAGCTTCCATCAAAGATTATTCTTTTAAGTGCTTTAAATGTAATCAAATTGACCACAAGATTTCAGAATGCAATTTTAAAAGAACTGGTCAAACCTTGATAAGATAAATTTGGGTTCCAAAAGAAACCTTAAATACTAACTCCTATGGATCCAAGATGGCTTGGGTACCAAAAGTTTTGAAGTGATCTTGCAAGTTTGCCAAGGATCCAATGCTCTTAAAAGAGAAAAACATCTTTATTTGGATTCCTTGAATGTCAAGATGATGGATGATGATTGTTGGTATAATCAAAACCTTTTATTTTCATCATACCATCAATGATTGTTAAAATCTTTTTGATTGAATGAATTCTTTAATTAATATGCTTGCATATAAAATTTCTTGTTTGAAATATTTCTTATGTTTAATGGATTGATTTTGATGCTTGCAATGAATTCATATCATGTTATTGAATGTTTTGATTTTAAAGAATAATATGCTCTCCTGTATATATATCATGCTACGGTTGAAATGGTTTATTTTAAAATTCAACATAATATTTTAAGTCTTTCCATATCAATTTTATAATTAATGAATTTAAATTAAAAGATGCTTATTGAATATGAATGTTTAAATTGCTAAACCAATAAAAAAAACTAATTTTTGGCATTTTCCCATAAAATGCTTAGATATTGAGATTCTCCTAAAAAGTGCATGACTTTAGTACTTGAAAATAGGACATTCAATTTATATAAGATCAAGTACTTGAAGTGCTAATTTGAATTGTATCTTAGGTTAACCCCTAAGAATTTCAAAACTTTCTAGTTGAATTGAACACATAAAGCCTTCATCCAGTTTTCTCTTGATTTGATCTTATTTAAATTGATTATTAGAACCCCCCTAATTGATTATTTTTTATGATCTTCTTGAATCTTTTGAAGATGATATCTAATAAGATATTTCAAGAAAGTTATCATTTATCTTCAAAGCTAAACTTTTAAAGAGAACTTTAGTTTTAAGTAATTGATATCAAATAGCTCACTATTGTCATGTATTTGATTGATTTATCTTTTGGCAAAAAAAAATTATCTTTATTTTAAATCTGATTTTGCACAGCTATATGTTTGATATGATATCATTTGAAATAAATTCAAAAATACATACCTATTCTGAACCTAATTGCTTGATATTTTTTATGAAAAGGAAGAAATGATCTTTTTGAAGAATGACTGAAAATTTTTTTATGATTTGCCTTAACTAATTTGCTGATATCAATTCAAATTAATTTATCATTTTAAATCCTTAAACTATTTAATTTAAATAAATTCATCTTGATTTAATTCAAAACTAAAATCATTGATATCGAGCTGAATTTGCAAATTAATCTTTAAATGGTATTGTACCAAGAAAATCATGATTTCATCTAAAACTTTATTTAATTGGTATCAAAAAAATCTTTCAAAAAAATGACTCTGTTTGTTAAAGTAAGGAGGAGAAAATATTAAAGAAGAAGTAATTATTTAATAAAAAAGGCCTTTAAAATTAAATATATATTTTAAATTTTAAAAATATGAATTTAGTGGTTAAATTCATATTGAATTTGCTTGATTTGAAATAAAGAAGGAAAGAAAGTTGAAAAGTAAATTAATCTTGCTATAAGTATGAAAAATAGGGGGAGAGATATTTTCTAACTTGATTTGATTAAAAAAATTTTTGACTAATTTGAAAATATATTCTTACTCTAAGGAATAAATTTTGAAATCCATTTAAAAATTCAAATTTGATCCTAAATTTTTCATGTGCGTTGCAAAATTTTTATGAATTATTTATTTTAAAATAATATTTTACTTAAAGTAATGAATTTGAAAATGTGACTATCTTATGCTTTGATACTGTTTATTTTACTTTGCTTAATACATTTCTGATACATACCTTTTCCAAATCTAATTGACCAAAATTTCTTAAGAAAAAAAAAGTTAGAATATTAAAGTATATATTATGTTTGATTTCATATTCAAATATTTTGAAAAGCTCTATTTCTTTTAAAACTTAAAAGTGCATATTTAAAAATCTGAATAAAGATCATATTCATTCAAAAAGAGGGAAAGCATATAATATTTAAATTCAAGCTAATTTTTGAAATTAAATAAATATTTGAAACTTATTTTGAGTCAAATGATAAATTTTCAAAAGAGAGATGATTCATTTAAATTGATTTCATGAATTTAATACATCTCTTAATTTAATGCTTTGATGTTGATATTGATGATTCATATAAATTAATTTTCTAAACTTAATGCAATTCTTACCTTGATACAATCATATTATTAATTTTTATGATTATCTCTTATTTCTTTTTCATGAGCTTTTTGACGTTGTCAAAAAGGAGGAGAGGAATGTTAAGTATATTCTTGAAGAAACTTAACGAATTGTATTGATGCTTGAAATGAAAACTTAATACTCACTCATATGAATTGAAATATTTTTTTATGAGTATATGAAATATGTGCAATGAACCAAAAGAATAATTGAGAATATTCATGAAGTACTCATTCATGTGTTTAATCTATACTTTATGATATTTTTTAGTAAAATGCATAGAAATATATTATTTGCTTTTATTATGCATATACTCAAGATTTTGTCATTATCAAAGGAGAGATTGTTGATCCTGAGATTGATTTTGATTATTTCAAAATATTAAGTATATTATGTATCTAATCATGTGTTTCAAGAATATGTGTACGATTTTTTAAATATTCAAAATGAAGAATTTATCTCAAAAATAAATCCTCTCAAGATGCCATGCTAAAATACTTAAAAGAGCAAATTCACACATATTTGGATGGCGTGGTATGAAGAAAGTATGATTGAAAGAAGAAAAATTAAAATTGAAGGAAGCAATTATGTTTAAAAGAGTTTGGGGCCAAGATACTCAAGTTTGAAAGGTAAAATATTGAAGAAAATTAAAGTCAAGATTTTTTTAAGATGTCTCAGATTTTTTTTGAGAGCTCTCGAGTAGTCTAGCATAATGAAATAGTATTCTGGCATAGTCTCGAGAGGTCTCGAGTTGAACTCGAGACATCTCATTCTAAGGAGATAAAAACTTCATTTCTATGCTCTAAGAGTGAGAGGTCTCGTAGATCTCTCAACAGGTCTCGCGGTTCTAGCGAGATGTCTCATAAAAAATTGAGAGGTCTCGAAATCTGATGAGAAGTCTCATAAAAAATCAAGAGGTCTCGATCTGTGTGGATAGCCTTCAACGGATAGTTTTCCAATGGCTATTTTTTGACCCCAACGGCTATTTTAGAGCTTCCAACGGCTAAGACCTCTCACTCCAACCTTCTCTAAAGGTATTTAAAGGTGGAGAATTAATTGAAAAAAATAGAAGAAAGAGATCAAGAAATTTAGGAAGAGAATCTTTCAGATTTTGTGAGGAACATTGAATATCCAAAAAAAAGAAAAAGAGAGGACTGTTGTGCACAAATTTCAGCGAGCCTTCAAAGCAATCTTCTCCAATATCTTTCATATCCTCTCAAGCATAATTTAAAGAAAAGTCAAGCTTCAATTGAGCACATTATCGGCTTATTCTTTAGGATTTAAAAGAGCTTATACTCTATTTTTTATATTGTGCTGAAACTTTACTTGTATTTTTTTGAATTCTTTACAAATTTCTTTAGGGAAAAGAAACTTGGGGTTTAGGCATGTCCATGCCTAGAATTGGACATTGTAAGTTTTGGTTGGTGATCCCAAAAAATCAACTGGGTTGTTAGTGAACCCAAAAAACTAATGGTGTTAAATTTTGGTTGGTGCTCCTGTAAAAACCAACTAGGTTTGTTTGTAAGTCTAAAAAAATAAATACACTATAATCAAAGATAGATTATAGTAGAATTTTCAAAGAAAGCTTGGAGAGTGAATGTAGGAGCGGATTACTCCGAACCACTATAAATCTTTATATATTTGTGTTGTGCTTTTTTCTTCTATCTCTCTATATACTTTGCATGCTTATAATTCTTCCTTTACTTTCGTAGTTTGATTTTGTTATCTTAATTCCACTACTAATGTTATATACATCTCATCCTCACTACTTAGATTAAAATCAAAGCACATAATTGCTTAGAGTTAAATTTGGCCAAAGCTTTTATAAGAACCCAATTCACCCCTCCCTCTTGGGTTGCTACCTCTGGGCAACACCAAAAAATTTCTTTATCTAAGAAGGATTATCTGACAACTCCTAAAGAGAGAGAGCATATGATTAGAATTTCATATGCTTCGACAATGGGGTCTATTATGTATGTAATGATATGTACGAGACTAGATGTGGAATACTCATTAGGAGTAGTGAGTAGATACCAGTCTGATCCTGGAGAAAATCACTGAAAGGTGGTTAAAACCATCCTTAAGTATTTAAGAAATACTAAGGACCAATGGTTGGTTTATGGTGAGTCAGATTTGAAGCTTGTGGGGTTTACAGACTCCAGCTTTCAATCTGACCATGATGACAGTAAAAGTATGTCGGGATATATCTTTACTCTAAATGGTGGAGCCATCTACTAAAAAAGTTTCAACTAACATATAGTGGTTGACTCTGTTTGCGAAGTAGAGTACATGACAGCATCAGATGCAGCAAAAAAAGCTATGCAGTTGAGAAAGTTCATCACCGAGCTCGGAGTAGCATCCTCCATTGATGGTCCAGTCCTGCTTTACTATGACATCATTGGCGTCATAGCTTAAGCAAAGGAATCGAAGGTACACTAGCAAATAAAGCACATTCTACATCTCTTTCATTTGGTCCACGAGATTGTGGATCATGGTGATGTTGGCCATAAGAAGATCAACGAAAAAGAGAACCTAGCTGACCCCTTCACTAAAGCCCTGGCAATCAAGGAGTTCGACACCCATTAGTTAAAAATGGATATTAGATACTTTGCCGAGTGGCTTTAGGATAAGTGAAAGTTGTTGAAAATTATATCCCAAAACCAATCATCAGTCTGTTGATAGTTGAGCTATTTTATAATTAAAATTAATTTATTAATTAATAAAAATATTTTGGCATCTTTTTCATTATAAGTTTACATCTTCTAATAAACTCCATTATTGTGATAAAGTCCTTAGGACTGTTTAGTTTTGATAAAGAGGGGATTTATTGATTAGTCCTTAAATGGGTTCATGATCAAATGATAGGCTGTTAATTAGGATAATAGCATCTATCGAGCATAGGTCGCTATATGCCATATAGGTTGGTTGTCCTCTTAACCAAGGAGTGTGAAGATACTGGTATGGCATACAGGTGAGATGTATGAGTACATCGTCATTAAATGTGACCAACTCCAGAGCATTCTGCTGTCGAGAATGTCTTTGATGGGATATAGGTATAAGTATCCCTTAGATCTGAGATTATCTCAGTGACTTGCAAGCAACTCACTATGCTTTAGTACCGGATTAACTGAATTTCTAATTCAATAATGGATGGCTTTTGGGCACAGTCAAGTACTTGCGAAGTCAAAGTGTGATCAAGATGGAATTGATCACTCCAAAAGTTGGAGAAAAATGTATCACTGTATTTCAATATAGCAAAACTTTGGCCAGGATAATCCATCAGATGGATTTAATATTTTAAAATACAATATGGACAACCTTATCAGAGTTGACAGTTGAACTCTGAGGTGTCCTATGAGTATTGTGGTCAAGGGGATGAATTATATGAAAACTATATTCTCATGGGTTCTAAGGATGATGTTCTACACCTTTGACCTATCCGACCGTCGGATATCATTTGTAGAAGATCACTTTGATTTGTATAAAAATTTATTCCTATACTACCGACTTAAGTTCGGACCTATGAGATCACACACATTAGAGCTTATGATTTGATCGGATGGTTGATCAACGATTAAGAATCATTTTAGGGTTAAACAATCAATATGATTGGTGTTTAACCTAGTGCAAGTATTATAGGAGGATCGATTAGCAATTGGATTGCTAATTAACTTAATTTAATTAAGACAATAGACTGAGACTAAGTCTAATTAAATATAATTTAATTATATTTAATTTGGACTTGATTGGATCAAGTTCAATTGGTTTATTGGATAAGCCAAGTGCAAGGAAGAACTAGTCCTAATCTAACTAGGATTCAGATTAACCCAATTTTTTAATTTGATTAGAAAATAAATTAAAATTAAATCTAATTTAATTAAGTTCTTAAATAGATTAGGGCCTTATTTAATTGGGTTGGTTTATTCTTGATTTTATTTGGTTAAAAGATCTTGTTTAACCAAGTAAAAATAGGAGTCCTAGTGTGACTAGGACTCCCTATCACTTACGCCACTTAATCATCACGCCCCATGCCCTTTTTGTTTTATTTCTTACGTGAAAATTCTCCACTCTCATGGCTTCTCATACCCTCTTTCTCTTCTCCTTTTCTCATAAGGCAATTTGTTGGAAGACCAAGTCAAAAGAGGAGTTTGTTTTGCTTAGGATTCTATGAGATAGAATCCTTGTTGACCAAAACACCTTTCCTTGAGTGCCACCCCCTCTATTAATTAATTCTTCTCTTATTTAATAAAAATAATATTTTTTTTGTGTGCCCTCCCTTGCTGGTCCATGTCAATAATTATGGAGGAGGCGCCCAAGAGTTGGGCGCCCCAACAACTTCCTATGTTTGGATATTCCTAGTCTAAAATTTTGATCTAACTTGGACTCTTCTTTTTCTCTATTTATTGGATGAATTTTATTATTATTTTTTTATAAAATATAGAGCTTTGAGAGAGGTTTGGGATGTACAAAAATTAGAGAAAGAGGGTCCTTGGGTGTGGGGGTTCCATAGGCACCAAACTACGTGTCTGGGTGAGAGAAAAGAGAAGAAGAAGAGGGTCTTCTTCTAGGGCTATTTTATTTTTAATCTTTTCTTCCTTTTTTTGAGTTTTTCTGAGATTCTTAGATCAGTAAACTCTCATATTCCTTCTCATATTTTGGAGAGTCCAAATTTTAAAGAAGGGAGCATCGAATCGACCATTGAAGAAGGATCAGCACAGTACTAGCATGCTGTGCTAATTTCCTGCATTGAACTTCAGATCAGAGATCGTAGGCTCGTGTGGATGACTCCTAGAGGCCAGACACGTGTGTGGCTCGTGACATCATCCTTAGATCTGGATCAGTAAGTTAGAATGTCTAACTTACTCAGGTAATAGATATGATCTATAAACTTCATACCTGCATTTGATGTTATGTAGATCTAGGTTGATTTGATCAACCTTTTACTTTCTTATTTGATTTTAATTTTTGATTTAATATCATGCCTTGATCATGTAATAGATCTGAGATCTAGATATTATATGTTTATTTAAATAAATATTTGATTCATTTAAATCTTTTACTGCATGATCTTGAAAAAGTTTCAAGATCTACCCATGAAACCCTAGATCTGGTTCCTTCAGGGAGAATGTCTCGTCATAGTCAATATCATAATATTGATGATACTCCTTGGAAACCAGATGGACTTTATAGATCTTCATCTTTCCATCTGCATTCCTTTTTCTTTTGAAAACCCATTTACACCTAATGGATTTAATCCCTTCGGGTGGATCAACCAATATCCACACATCGTTGACTTTCATGGACTTCATTTTGGATTTCATGGTCTCAAGCCATTTCTCAGAATTGGGTCTCTGCATAGCATCCATATAAGTAATTGGATCCTCATCATTCTCATCAAGTTTGATGAGATCATGATCCTGGACCAAGAAATTGTAGTATCTATTCGGATGACGTGGTACTCTACCGGATCATCTTAATGATGCTGGTACACTAGGCTTCAGATTTGATCTAATTAAATCCGACTCAGATTTAGCTACAGGTGTCAATTTTTGTACTTGCTGAACTTCATCAAGTTCAATCTTAGAGGCAATAGCTTCTTCATTAAGGAACTTTTTTTTCAAAAAGGTTGCCTTAAGGCTGACGAACACTTTTTGTTCATCAACATGATAGAAATTGTATCCTTTGATCTCTTTTGGGTATCCTATAAACGTGCATTTGTCAGACTTAGGTCCAAGTTTATCTATAACTAATAGTTTGACATAAGCCAGGCACCTCCAAATCTTAAGGTGTGAAAGTACTGGCTTACTTCCCATCCATATCTCATATGGACTCTTTACTATAGACTTACTTGGCACTATATTTAATAGATAACAAGCCATTCGAGTGCATATCCCTAAAAGGATATCGGCAAGTGGCAAAACCCATGATGGATCGAACCATGTCTAATAGAGTCTGATTCCTCTTTTCAGACACACCACTATGCTATGGTGTTTCTGAAGGAGTCCATTAGGAGAGAATTCTATTCTCTCCTAGGTATGTGAGAAACTCATCGGAAAGATATTTCCCTCCTCGGTTAGACCAAAAAGTTTTGATACTCTTCCCAATTTATTTTTTTATTTCACTTCAGAACCGTTTTAACATTTCAAATGAATCCAACTTGTATTTCATTAGATAAACATATCCATATCTAGATAGATCATCTATGAAAATAATGAAGTAGAAATATCCACCTCTAGTACTTATGCTCATTGGTCCACATACATCAATATGTACTAGATCTAAGATCTCAATGGCTCTTTCATCTTTTCTAGTAAAAGATGACTGGATCATTTTACTAAGAAGATAGGACTCACAGATTGAAAGTGATTCACTATCACTAACTTCGAGGATTTCTTCTTGAGTCAACCTATTTATCATGTTCTTATTTATATGACCTAGCCTACATTGCCATAAATAGATATTTGATACGCTATCTAATCTAGGGTGCTTTCAAGTTGAATAGACTACGTTAACAGGTTGTGATAGTATATACACACCATTGTTCAAATATTCACAAAAAATAGTAACACCATCCATAATAATATTACAAATTTATTTTTTTATTGATATTTCATAATAATTTTTGGCTAGAAGGCCTACAGAAATAACATTCAAAAAGAAATTGGGATAGAAATAACAATCACTAAGAACAATGGTATGGGACTTAAATACAAGTTTTATAATTACTAAAGCTAGAACTAGAACTAATTTTCCATCTCCAACGTTTAGAAATCTTTCACCTTGCTCAAATCTCCTACTGACCTGCAATCCCTATAATAAATTGCAAATATGGTAAGGGCTACCAGTATCCAGTACCCAGTCACTAATATTACAAATAGAAAAAATTATAAGAAGTTATCATATAAATATCTTGCCCAGCAACTGCTTGCTTCTTTCTCTATCTATTTGGATCCAAAGAGGCAATGTACTAAGGACAGTTCCTCTTTCAGTGCCCCCGCTTCTTGCAAAAGAAGCATTCAGCTAGACTCTTATTGGGCTTGGTTTTCCTGGTCTGGTCCTACGTAGA
This sequence comes from Cocos nucifera, assembly GCA_006176705.1. Lineage (NCBI taxonomy): Eukaryota > Viridiplantae > Streptophyta > Magnoliopsida > Arecales > Arecaceae > Cocos > Cocos nucifera. Next base: position 1,877,665 of record QRFJ01000015.1, read on the forward strand.
TGTCCTAGTCTAAACTTGCACCTTCTTAGCTTTCTTCTTCTTGTTCTTCTCTCCTTTCCTAAATGATCGAGAACCAGAAGACGAACCTCCCACTATGTTCATCGACCCCTTGTGGAGTTGGTGATCCTTCTCAAAGTTCTGAAGTAACCCTAGTAACCCATGGTAGCTTACTTTAAGCTTTGTCATTCTAAAATGAGTAAGGAATGGAAGAAAAGACTTGGGCAATGAGTTCAGTATTGTATCCTTCCCAAGCTATTTATGCAAGAGAAAGTCGAGCTTGCTCAAATGTTCTATCAGCTCAATCATGTACAATACATGATCAGTGATAGAGGCACCATCCTGCATCCTAGCATTGAAGATGGCACAACTAGTCTTGTGCCTCCCCACGTCATTGGGTGTGCTAAAGAAATCCTCCAATACTTGAAGCATATCTTTTGGCTGAGCCATCTCAAATATGTGACTAAACTCGTCGCTTATAGTAGCCAGCATAATGCAGAGCACAGTAGTCTAGTCACTGAGCCACTTTTGGTAAGTGTCTCTGACTGTTCCATGTGCATTGGCAACTAGCTCCTCAGGTGCAAGATCCATTAATACATATAGGATCTGTTCATGCTCCAGGATAATTTTTAACTTTCGATATCCGCTATTGAAGTTGGGTCCCACCAACTTACTATTATCCAATAATGATCGAAACGATAGGAATGTGGCCATATCTACACAAAAAAAAATCATAACCTAATTAGTAATTAATTTTTTAAACCTAAAGATTTGGACTTTAATCAAAAGGTTCTCCCACTATTTTATTCGAATTGATAGCCTCTATCTTCAATTCGAAAAATTATCCTAATTTTTTAGTGGATACTAGAATCCACATAGACTGCGCATGAGCTCAACTTTGGTTGGCTAACCTATATACATCTAAGGATAGGTTCATAATCAATTATTTTTTTAAATAATTTTTAGTAATTAAAATTTGCCTTAATCTCTAATCAGTAGGCTTTGGCCTCCACTGAAAACATCCAGTTAGGTCCAACCATTAACATGACCATACTTGGCTCATCAAACCAATGAATGATTAGGCCTTACTTTGGTTGGCCAACCTAACCATCATTTAGAAAGATGTAGCTAAGAAATCACATAATGAATGATAATTTTATTAGCCGATAAACCCCAGGCCTTTGGGCCTCCAATGATTATCCAACTAATGGACCCATTATCATCCACTTTAATGGAAGGCTATGATCTAGTTATCATAATAACTATCTCATTTAAGGGACCTAATAATTTTAGAAGATTTAATTTAAAGATGAGGAAAGATTAGATGAACCGGCTTGTCATGATCCTTCCACTGACTTCACCAAGTCAGCTTAAGGAAGACCATTAATAGGCTGGTCTAGGAGCACCTAAATCAATCAAACTGATTTATCTAGCTAACATCGATTAGCTCAAATAGTCAAGTGATCCAATCAAAATATAATTTTATCAAGAGGCCACGTAGGTTCAATCAGTAGGAGGGTCTGCCTAAGCTTACCTTAGATACCATCAAAAATGGCCAGGTAAGCAAGCTATCAGTTAAAGACCATTGATCTGGTTTATCTTTGACATCAACTGATTTAATTAGTTTTAATTAGATCAACTTAACAGTTCATACTAGACCGTATAACTAAGAATCAAGTCCATCTTGGATCTCGTTAAAGACATGGACTAGACCAACTATAACTATTATAATTGATCTAGAGAATCCTTGACCTAATCTAGGATAACGGTTGATTAGATTTAGTCAATTCTCTAATTAAGTCCATTCTTTAATCTAATCCTAAGTCTAATCCAATTAATGGACCTAATCCTCACTAACCCATTTAATCTAATGTGTTATGATTCGTATCTTAGGATCTTCAATTTACAATCTTAGATCCTAATCAAAAACTTCTTAATTGTTAATTAAGTTTTAGGCTGAGGGTTGGGGTTCAATTTTTCTAAAATAATTTTTATATTTATAAAATATTTTTATAATATGATTCTATCAACCAAGTTGCATATTTGATTCATAATCAATATGCAATTAAAATAAGCATGAAACTACTTTAGATCTAATCTAAACAGGTTCATGTAATTAAAATAATTTCAACTATAATCAATCATAAATTATCTTAAATCAAATCCAATATATTTATGATAATTAAAATTAGATTAAAATATTTTTAATTAGATCATAAAATTTTTTATATCTAATCAAAAATTTTATGATCAATATTTTAGATCAGCACATACTAGGACAACCTTTTCACTGTAAGGGATAAACCTTACAGTAGGACAACCATATAGCAGTCCATACAATCTAAAAATTTTATTTTTAGATCTAAAACTATTTTAAATCTATTAAATTATAAATAAAATTAGATTAAATCTAATAAATTTATGATTAGAAGTAGATCAATACAAACTAGGATAATCTTTCCACTGTAAGGGATAAATCTTACGATAGAACAATCTTATAGTAGTTTGTGTGATCAAAAATTTTAATTTTAAATTTAATATTTTAATTATAAATTAGATCTAATCTAAGAAATAATCTAAACATACTCATATAATTATGTAATGAAAAAATCTATGCCCTGATACCAACTAATAGAACCAGATCTAGGATTTCAGGGCTAGATCTTGAAACTTTCAAGATCAGGCAGCGAAAGACTAAAATTAATTAAAATTAATTTTAAATTATAAAAAATATTTTAGATCTAAGATCTATTACATGATCATAGCATATTATTAAATCAAAAATTAAAAATCTAAAGAAGAAATTAAAACATGTTGATCATATCAACATGTATATACACTACATCTAGTGCAGGTATGAAAACAATAGATCAAATCTATTATCTATGCAAGTTAGATGTTCTAACTTACTGATTTAGGCTTGAGAATGATGTTGCAAACTGCATACATGTCCGACCTCTAGGAGTCATCCATATGAGCCCATGAACTACGATCAGAAGTTCGATGCAGAAAATTAGCATGGTATGCTAGTACTGTGCTGATCCTTCTTTAACGGTCAATCTAGAACCATCTTCTTCAAATCTTGAACTCCCTAATTTTTAAAAGGAAGAGAAAGAGATTTTGAATCTGAAACACCTCTCAAAAATCTCTAAAGAAGGAGGAAGAGATCAAAGAAAAATCCTAGAAGAAGAACCCTTCTTCTTCTTCTTTGTTCTCTCACCTAGACACCTAGATTAGTGTCCATTAAATATCCATGCTCCAATACTCTTTCTCCCTAATTTTTATACATGCCATAGGTCTCTCAAATATCTAGAATATATCCAAAAATCAGCTCAAAATTCATCCTATATAGAGAGATATAGAGGAGTCCTTGCCTAGGTCAAATACCTAGACAAGGAATGTCCAAATTGGGCAAGACAAGGGGTGCACAACTCTTGGGTGCCCACTCCTTCTTTTCTACTATGGACCATCATCTTTTGTCATACAAAAATCCCTCTAAAAGCCATAAAAATTTAAGAAAAAATCTGGATGGAATCGGTGCACTATAGCAAGAGTTTTGGTTTCCTAAAATTCTATCTCATAGAATTTGAAATCAAACCCAATTCCTACTTTGACTTGGTCCACACTTAATTTACCGCATAAGAAAAAAGGAGGAGGACTTTAGGACATGGTTGGCTTCTCTTGGGCATGGAGAATTCATGCAAAATCAAAGGGGGTATGAAGGGTGGGTGTTGAGACTAAGGTGGCATAAGGAGGAAAGTTTCTAGTCTTACTAGGATTCTTATTTTGACTTGGTCCAACATGATTTCTCAAATCAAATCAAACCAAAATTAATTCAATCTAATTAAATTAGATCCTAAACTAATTAAAGATTTAATTAAATTAGATTTAATTTTGATTTAATTTTTTAATCAAATTAAAAAATTAGGTTGTCCCAAGTCCTAGTTGAACTAGGACTAGTTCTTTCTTGCATTTGGCTCATCCAATAGATCAATTAAACTTGATCTAATCAAGTTCAAACTAAATTTAATTAAATTATATTTAATTAAATTTAATCTTAGCTCTTTGGCTTAATCAAATTAAGCCAATTAGCAATCTAATTACTAATCGATCCTTCTACAATACTTGCACTAGATTAAACATCAATCGTATTGATCGTTTAACCTTAGAACTATTCTTAATTGTTGATCAACTATCCGATCAAATCATGAACTCTAATGTATGTGATCTCATAGGTCTGAACCTATGCTGGTAGTACAAGAATAAATTTTTATACTAATCAAAGTGACCATCTTGAAATGATATCCGATGGTTGGATAGGTCGAATGTGTAGAGCAACATCCTTAGAACCCATGCGGATATAGTTTCCATATAATTCATCCCCTTGACCAAAATGCTAGTAGGACACCTTAAAGTTCAACTATCAACTCTGATAAGGTTATCCATATTATATTTTAAAATATTAAATTCATCTGATGGATTATCCTGGTCAAGGTTTTTCTATATTCAAATACAGTGATACATTTTTCTCCAACTCTTGGAGTGGTCAATTTCATCTTGATCACACTCCGACTTTGCAAGTACTTGACTGTGCCCAGAAGCCTTCCATTACTGAATTAGAAATTCAGTTAGTTTGGTACTAAAGCACAGTGAGCTGCTTACAAGTCACTGAGGTGATCTCAGATCTAAGGGATACTTATACCTATATCCCATCAAAGATATTCTCGATAGCAGAATGCTCTGGAGTTAGTCATGTTCAATGATGATGTACCTATATATCTCATCTGTATGCCATACTAGTGTCTTAACACTTCTTGATTAAGACGATAACAAACCTATATAGCATACAGCGACCTATGCTCGATAGACACTGCCATCCTAATTAACAGCCTATCATTTGGTCATAAATAGATTTAAGAACTAATCAATAAATCCTCTCCTTATCAAAGCTAAATAGTCCTAAGAATTTCATCATAATAATAAAGTTCACTAGAAGATGAATACTTTATGATGAAAAAAATATCAAAAATATATTTTATTTATTAATAAATTAATTATAGATATAATATAGCTCAACCATCAATCGACTAACGATTGACTTTGGTATAGGCCAGTACCGAACGGTATGGTATGGAGTTGGTGAACAGGATAACGATCGATATGGTATGGTATAGGCCAGTATCAGGCGGTTTAGTTTGGTATGGGGCGATATGATACCAGTACAGGACGGTTTGATACCAGTATGAGGATGATTTTTTTTTTTTTTGCCATTGGATGGGATTTTTTTTAATTTTTTTAAAGATGGTACAATATGGTACCGTACCATACCAGCCGGCTACCGGCATGGGTAGCAGTATCGAGTCCATGAACCTTGCTTTTTCCTTTATTCTCTCCACTATTTATCCTAGAACCTTCTCCAACCCATTAGCCCACCTATTTTAAACTCTCTACTTCTCTCTTTTCCTTCTAAATCCTTGGATTCAAGTCCCCATGGCCCCATGGAAAGAACTAGCCTACTAGTTGAAGCATGCATAAGTCTTGGAGCACATGGATTAATGGAGGATAATGGCCCAGAATAAGACACCACTCCATAGAAAACCAAGAGGGTCCCCTTCCCACCTCAACCATCATCCTCCAAAATGCCCTTGTCCATGAAAGTGGTTACTATGAGTAGGAAAATCAATATATATTTCCTTGAGAGTGAGTACTTCATGATAGGGCAGTGGATTAGAGAGTAGGGATGGGAGTTTCTTTCTAGCTTGGACCTTCCTACGTACCCAAACCTTGTTCGAGAATTCTTTGGTAACATTAGATTGGGCATCAATAGCATTGAGACCATGGTCAAGGGCACTTTGATTGTGTTCAATGAGCAACATTTGGCCAAGATCCTTTAAATGCCAAGAGAGGGGAGTGCAAAAAAGCTAGTAGATAGGGTGGTAGGCCTCCAATGCATTTTGGAGAGAGAGGAGGTGGATGAGCTGGAGGAGGTATTGGCCAACAAGCTTTCAGTGGAATGTGTCTTCTTTACCACATTGTCGGCCATTTTTTCTTCACAAAGATAGGAAGATTTTATTTGATGTCAAAGCAAGACATCATGTTGATGTTCCGTTTGGTTCAGGGCATTCCCCTATACCTTTTGAATTTGAAGATGCAGCAGATGGGGGAGACAGCCAGTCGGTCCAAGGCATGTTTGCCTTATGGTATGGTTCTAACCCTGATGTTCAGAGAGTTTGGAGTCATGCTAGAGGGAGAGACATTTAGGGCTCTCATGCACTTGGACACCTACAATGATCGGTCCCTCCATAGATTGGGTATTGAAGTTGGATGGTAGGTAGGTGCAAAGAGGTTAAGGCGGGAGTGATAGAAAGATGGTGTTGAGGTAGGATCGAGTGCACCTCAGCACGACATTGAGCTTGAGACTCCACCATGAGCAGCAGCATCTTCAGCCCCACCACCACCAGAGACAGCAACAATAGCACAACAGACATCGACCACCTCTATTCGACTTGATAATGATCAGATGCAAAGGTTGGCAGAGTTAGTCTTGGCTAGACAAAGAGCAGATCGAGTAGAGATAGCTCCATTGGACACCATTGAGATCTCCTCCATAATCCAAAGAGAGTTAGGAGGACCGAGAATGGAGATATCTAGGCTCTCTGACCAGGTAATAGCCCTAGAGTAGCAGACAAGGAGCAAGGAGCCTACAGACATATTTGACCTCACTCAGGAGGCTGTCATGTTAAGGGGGAGGATCAAGATTGGAGTCGCTTAAATTCAGTCAGAGATTAGAGATCTGAGCCACTTCATAGCAATCTAGCATCACTTCCCTCTTGACTACGATGAGTGGTCTGGTGATGCAACTGGAGGCACTTGCACCATCTACAATAGTTGGAGCCAATGGCCATGCATGTGCTTCACCTTCTAGATCTTCTTCTCAGCATAGCCAGCCTACCTAGCCCAACCAACCTAATTACCCTAGTCAACCCACTCCTAGACCTCCATTTAGGACCTATACTAGGCCTAGTGTAGGGTTCCTTGCTCATGCACTCGATTCTTCTAGCAGGACCAAGAGTCGAAGGGGACGAGCATCATCCTCTAGGGCTAGTACCTCTGCTAGCATAGGTTTTCCCTTAGATGAGGATTAGGGTGTTTGTTTGTGGATGCTCTCTTTGTATATCTCTATTATCTAGATAGATTTTAGTCTTGCATGTGTATCTCGATCATATACTGTCTTGGTCATCCTTTTGTACACAATATATTCATTTTGTATTATACATACTTGAAAGGACACACAAAATGAAAAGTTTTTCTTTCAACTTAAAATCTATTGGGCCTCAATGATGTGCACTATGTTCTTTGATAGGACCATAGCCCCTAACTATTCTTCTAAAAGGCAATTGCATAATAAAAGGAGGGGTTTATTAGCCTTTATACACAAGGCAGAGAATCCTGTGTCTATATGTGCTGTAGATGGGCCTAAAGGGCTTCGCACTAGAGTCGACCCACTTCAAGCCAGATCGATCCTAGTGGTAGGTTGGGCGGTCAATCCCCATCAACCAAGAGAAGAGTTGACCCCTTGTAAGGGCTGACCCTTTCAAGGCTTATTGCTATATCACCAACTACATAAACCTGGCATTTGAGCTGCAATGGGTATGGCTGAAATAAGGCCAACAATCACCCCTCCAGCAACACTCGGAGTGCCTGATAGGTTTTGAACCTGCAACCTTGCTCTGATACCACATGATAGAACTATAGCCCCTAACTACTCTTCTAATAAGTAATTGCCCAATAGAAGGAGGATTTATTAGCCTTTATACACAAGGCACAGAATCTTGTATCTATACATGCTGTGGGTGAGCCTAAGGGGCTTTGCACTAGAGTCGACCTGCATCAAGCCAGATCGACTACAGTAGTAGGTTGGGCAGTCAGTCCCAATCTAATCCCTACCAACCAAAGGAGGAGCTAACCCCCCATAAGGATTGATCCTTTCGAGGCTTATTACCATATCACCAGCCACATAAACTGGACATCTAGGCCCTGAAGGGTGTGAGCTGGAATATAGCCAACATTCTTTCATTACTTTTTACATGATGACAAAAAGTAAGACACCATAAATTGTTTGACTATAAGCCCCCATTAAGAACTTAAGAAGTAACTAAGAACATACCTTCATATCCAAAAGATTGAGAAAAATCGTGCACTGATACTTTGATACTGAACTATATTCATTTTGATAACTTTTGAAACATGATTAAAATCATGCATATTTGGTTGTCTTTGTGTATCTCGAACATGCAACCTTGCTTCGATATTTTGTGATACATTCTTGAAACTCAGCTAAAATAACTTGAAACACTCAATTTTTCAATGCTCTTATACTTTAACAAGGACACATTTATAACCTATACTTAGATTTTAATCACACTGCTCTGATACTCTGATTGATACTCTCATGTTGCTTGTATTAAAGATCATTTCTTGCTCATACTCAAAGTTTTGTCATCATAAAATAGAAAAAGATTGTTAATCTAAGGAATGATTTTGATGAAAACAAAATATTTAAGTATATGATGGAACTAATGGTTTGTTGAAGTACATGTTGAGAAAGTTTTAGGAAGCTAAAATCAATTCAGGGATGTAAAAAGTAATTGCAAAAATTTGAAGCCAAGAAAAGCAAATTTAGGAAGCTTGTTGCCTAGAAGTATAGCAACACGGAGGGGGGGGCGGGGGGGGGCGAGGGGCGGGTGAATTGGATTGTTTAAAAATTTAAGCCAAATTAAAGCTTAGACAAGCATGTGCTTAATTTAAGCTAAGTTATGTGTTTGAGATTTGCATAATGCAAGCAACAATGGAATCAAGATATACTTAAAGCTATATAAGAATTAAATCAAGCTAATCAAAGCATGCAAGATAAGAGAAAAAATACACAACACAAATATAAAATAATTTATAATGTTTTGGTGCAATCTCGCACCTACATTCACTCCCTAAGTGCCTCTTGGGAATTTCAATATGATCTCCCGACTATAGTGTATTTGTTTTAACCCAGGATCATAAACAAATCCAATCGACTTTCCAGGATCACCAACCATAACCTTACACCAATAGTTTTATAGGCTCACTATCAACCTAATTGACTTTCTAGGCTTACCAACCAAAATCTATACAATGTCTAATTTTGGACTTGGATGAGCCTTTATCCCAAATTTGAGCCTTTATCCCAAATTTCTTTCTCCTAAAGAAACTTGTAAAGAAATTATTGGTGTAGAAAACAGACAGCCACTGGAGTCAGCTAGAGATAGAGAAGAGGATCTCATTAGGAAGACCTACAAGATAAAGTTCTGATCGAAGTTAGCTCCAGTGTGGACCCTCCGACGATTAAGTTAGCTTCTTGACCAATAAGAATGGAGTACATAGAAGAATTAAAATAGAGAAGAGAGCTTAGAGAAGAAGACATATCTGGATGGTCTTTTTTATAGATGGAGCTTGTAATAAAATGATAGTGATAGCCATAATAGAATGTCAGAAGATTATTTGGACTACTCAAACTTTGTTATGGAGAGTAGATTGTCATTTATCGTGACTTGCTAATGGTTGGATATTATTTGCTAGAGTTTAGATAAAAGATCATGTTGAGAAAAATGCCTTAAGAGTCAATTCATAATAAGTCCAAAATAAGATCTAGGATGATGAACAAAGTCCAACAAGCCTAAGAATAGTGCAAATGGAGTCCATACGGAGAAGATACATGTAAAAGAAAGTTGGAATAGGATAGCAAGGTCCTCGGGCTCGCTGGAGGAGCCCACGGGCGGCACCGGCTAGTGGCGGTGTGGCCCAAGCTAGCAGCGCATGGTGGTGCTGGGCCAGCCATGTGCTAGGCCAGCCAGGCATGCAAGCATGCGCTGGCCGTGCAGGAGTAGGCCGTGCAGGCACTAGGCCCACGTGGTCCATCATGGATCATCGGCCCACAGCAGCCTACATGGATTGGGATTCTGATTTCCAACCATTTCATGCAGTCCATGATACTATTTCATAGATCGATTGTGAACTGATGGCTCTAGTTCGAGTCGATCATGATCGGATGATTGTGGGCTTGATTAGGCATGATCAGTGCTATTTTGTGCAATCCGATGGCCAGGAGAGCTTCCGATCATGATCTGAAGGTCTAGACTCCTTCATAGCTTGATCAAGAGGCTATGTGCATGATTCGATGGCCCAAGAGGGAGCCAATCATGATCGGATGGTCCAGATGTGATCTTAGACATGTTTGAGACTAGGTTTCCTACTAAAATACTATTTTTTGATTTCTAGAGTCTATATAACTCCGATTGATGAACCTTTTATTGCATTGAAAAGCTGGTAATATTATAAAGATGCTTAGAATCTTCTTAAGAGGTTTTAAAGAGTTTTTTATCAGAGTTTTGAGGCTTCTTATTAAGAAACTTTTGTATAAGGGTTGAGTGATAAATTTTTCTTGTATTATTTAGTTTTCTCTCTCATAGTGAAGTTTGTATACCTCATGGAGATAGACATGGGTCTAATCCACGTATACTTGATTGTGTGCCCTCTTATCTTGTATTCTTCTTTTTTTCTCTTACGGTATCCATACGTGATGGAGTGCAATGCAAGTGGTATTGAGAAGGTCTTGAGGTTATGGTGTCTTGGCTAGACTTCCATAATAATTGGTATCTAATCAAGTTGATACCCCAACAATTGGTATCAAAGCAAGTTGATACTATAACAATTCAGAGCAAGTTGATATCCTAGCAGTTGGTATTAGAGCAAGTTGATTCTATAACAATTAGTATCAGAGTTAGACGATACCAGCGCACGTAGTTGCCCAAATCATGAGGTATTGATCAAGATCAAAGAAGATGGAGAAGACAAGCACAATCAAGATGGAGATCAGTCGGTTCGATAGAAAGAGCAATTTCTCCTTATGGCAAGCGAGGGTGAAGGATGTGCTCATCCAATATGGTTTAATCAATACTCTCTTAAATAAAAAGAAGCCAGACACTATAGGAGAGAGGACCTAGGAGTGGCTATAGATACAAACGGTGAGTATCATCTGCATGTACCTAATGGATGTGGTGGCGATCCATATACTTAGCAAGACTTCCTCGATGATGCTATGAGTGAAGCTCGAGCAGTTGTACATTGCAAAGTCCCTTGTCAACAACCTCTTTCTTTGGAGATAGTTCTACCAACTATGGATGATCGACGAATAGAGCATGCAAGTGTTGGAAATAATATCCCAAAGCTAATCGTCAGCTTATTGACGGTTGAGCTATAATTTATGCATGTATATGAATTATAATTAAATAAAAGTTATTCTAGCTTTTTCATCATAATCTTTCATCTTCTAATAAACTCCTATGTTGTGGTAAAGTCCTTAGAACTATTTATAATCGACAAAGAAGGATTTATCATTTAGTCCTTAAACCTGTTCATGATCAAATAATATGTTGTTATCAAGGATGATAATATTTATCGAGTGTAGGTCATTGTATGTCATATGAGTTAGTTGTCCTCTTAACCAAGGAGTGTGGAGATATTAGTATGGCATACAGGTGAGATGTTGGGGTACATCTGCACTGAATGTGACCAACTTTAAAGCATTTTTGTTGTCAAGATTTACTCCGATGAAATATAGGTATAAGTGTCCCTCCAATTTGAGATCACCGTGGTGACTTCCAAGCAACTCACTATGCTTTGGTACCAGACTATCTAAATTTTTAATTTAGTGATGAAAGATTTTTTAACACAATCAAGTACTTGAGGACTTAGTGTGTGAGTCAAGATGGGATTGACCACTCTGGTTTAGGAGTTGTGTTCAATTATATTTTAATTTAGTAAATCCTTGATCAAGATAATCCTTGTCAGGAGTCACAGGACTGATTATGTTGAGACGTAATTTGGATGTACTTTTTAGGATTGGCAGTTTGACCTAAAGTAATCATATACATAGAGATCAAAGGAATGAATTATGCGATAACCATATTCATGTAGGTTCTAAATATTATGATTACGACTATTCGATCTATTTGGATATCAGATATCATTGCTAGATGGTCACTTCAATTAGTACAAAAATTGATTCCTATGCTATCAGCTTAGGTTCAAATCTATGAGGTCACACACATTAGAGATTCCTACCTGATCTAATGGTTGGTGAAGAGTCCCATCGGATTGGAACTCTATGGTCAAGAGTCCCACTAGACTGAGTCTCTTTGATTGGGAGTCCTATTGGGTTAGAATTTTGAGTCCCACTTAACTAGGACTCTGTGGTCAAGAGTCTCACTTGACTGGGACTCTTTGACTAAGAGTCCTACTACTTTGACTAAGAGTCCTACTACTTTGAAACTCTAAGTTCTACTTATTTGAAACTCTGTGATTGAGAGTCCTATTGGTCTGTAACTCTACAATCATGAGTTCCACTTATTTCGAATACTGGGATCAAGAGTCCCACTGATTTGGAACTCTCGATCAAGAGTTTTATTTTGATGGAACTCTATTGTCCAGACACCCACTAGATTTGGACTCTACATTTATGAGAGGTTTAATTAGTGATTTGATTGCTAATTAAATTAATTTGATTAAGTATTATTTTTTGGATCAAGTTCAATTGAACTAGATTCAGTTGGGTTTGACCCAATTAGGTTATAAGATGATCTAATCACAGAGGAGGTTTGGTCCCTGATTTAATCAGGAGTTGGGCTTGATCAATTCTTGATTTTATTAGATTTTAATTGAGCCTAATTAAGCCTAAATTAGTTGGATTTAATTTGGTCTAATTGGGCCTGGCCAATTTGGATTGGGTTGGTTCAATTAGATGAGGTTTAAATTATGACTAGTTTGACTAGTCTACCTACCACCTCACCCTTTAATCTACGCCCATAATTTTGTACGAGAAAAAGTTTCTCATGAAACTTTTCCCATGCACAAGGGAGCACATGCCTAGGTATCCCACACCCCAAATGGATAAGATTAGGTGGTTTTGGTTTGAATTCAAATCGAGTTTGAATTTAAATCGAAAACCAACTTGATCTCATCCTTCCATGCGTTCTGAACGCAGAAGAGTGCAATTTAAATTGAATTTCCTTGGGGAGTGCATACACTTCAGATGAGAGAATACTTGCATGAGTCCTCTATCTACATGAGAGAATAAAAATTCAAAATTTTCATGAGAGGAAAATACAGAGAGGGCTAGTGCAGGCTTCAGGGTGTGTGCATACGCTAGGGTTTCAGCCTAGGGTTCAGGAAGTGTTTCTGTGAGATACGAGTGTCATAAAATCATAGAAAAATTAAGAGAACCTCCTCTACCTCTCTACTATATCCATTAGTGATCCGTATTGTCCAAAGAGCCTATGGATGAAGATTGAAAGAGTTGGTCGACATTAGTCATCGGAAGAATCAGACGTCGAGCTAGCACTCAAGAGGAACCGATCGGATCCACGAGCCTCATGTGGACGATCCATGGAGGCCAGATGCATTATGTGGCTGCATCATGACTAGTAGACCTTCCTGATGGTGATCAAATTGTAGAGTTTGGATACCCGCAAAGGTATCATGTTCTGAACACATAGAACTAGTAGTAAAATAGTTTTACTACTAGTATGTAGTTTTCAAATTTAAAGCATGTATATGATATTTAGATCCTTAGTGTAGAATTTTTTGATATGATCAGTAGCTTTAAATTAATTAGATTAATTTTATTTTTTATTATATTTATTATTTTTTAAAAAGGATTTCGAAAGTAGAGCTAGAAATTCTACACTGAAACCTTCAGTGGTATCAATGCAAGGTCATTAAATTTGATTTATATATACTTTAAAATTTGAAAAATAAACATATGTGATATGTAAATCTTCCAAGTAGAAAGTGATTCGATTGGGTTGGTTGTCATGGATGTCCGGTCATAGGAGAAAAGTATAGTTTAAAGACCATCTCTTTCCATTCGATGAGATTCTCCTATGGCGGTAGGGGTTCCACTGTGATTATATCCTATGACGATGAAGCAGTGAAAGGAACATAAAGGAAACTTAAATCTAATTTTTAATCATGGATATGAGTTTAGATAGGATCTAAATTGATTCATAATTTATTTTTATGCAGTGTACATAATTTTGGATTAAATCTGACAACTAGTATTGTTTGTAAAATAAGTCGACCCATTTTTGAAATGAGTCGACCCATTTGATGAATAGTGCCAAGTTGTAAAAAAAATTTTAAAATTTTAAAAAATATTTTTGAAATACCGAATCCCAACCCTTAGCCTAAAAACTTAATTAAGAATTAAATATTATGAATTAGGGTCTAGAATTTTGAATTAAAGATCCTAAGTCATTGAGCATAAAATTTGGATTATTGGGTTAAATGAATTAGGTCCATTAATTGGGCTACACCTAAAGTTAGTTAAAGAATAGACTAAATTAGAGTAATTGATCAAATCTAACCAAATATTGATTTAGATTAGGTCAAAGACTCTTTAGACTCAATTACAATAGTTGTAGTTGGTCAAGTTCATGCCTTTAACAAGGACCAAATGGACTTGATTTGTGGCTACGTGATCGAATCCTAAATTACTAGATTAGTCAAATTGAAACTAATGAACCGGATGGTGTCTACGGTAAGTTTGGCGGTCTGACTACTGATTTTTAATTGAGAGCTACTCGTACTGATTCGATCTTTGATAAATTAATGGCACATCCATTCCACTGATCTTACTTACCTGGCCATCTTGATAAATTAGATTCTGATTAGATCACTTGATGATTTGGGCTCATCCATGTCAATTAGGTAAATCAGTGTGGCTGATTTAGGTGCTCCTAATGCCAGCTTAAATTAGGTCCTTTTTTATCTGACTTGGTGAGATCAGTGGGAGGATCAAAATTGACTGGTTAATTCTTTCTTTCTCTTCTTCTTAAAATTAATTAATAAAATTTTCTAAAATTATTAGATCCTTAAAATGATATAGTTATGGTGATAACTAGGTCATAGCCTCGCATTAAGTTGAGTGATAATGGGTCCATTATTTTAATAATCATTAGAGGCCCAAAAGTTTGGTGCTTATTGACTAATGAAATTACCATTCATAATATGATGATTTGGTCATGTCTTTCTAATGGTGGATAGGTTGGTCAACCAAAGTTGGGCATGATCATTTATTGATCAGATGTACCAAATATAGTCATGTTAATGGTTGGACCTAACTGGATCTATTCAGTAGAGGCCAAAGCCTATTGATTAGGTTTCGAGGCAAAATTAAATTACCAAAAGTTGTTTAGAGAAATAATTGGTTATGAACCTATGCATAAATGTACATGATTTGACCAACCAAAGTTGGGCTTGTGTGTAGTCTGTGGATTCTAGTACCCACTAAAAAATTAAAGTAATTCTTCAAATTAGATGTAGAGGCTACCAATTCATATAAAATAGTGAAAGAACCTATAGACTAAAGTCCAAGTCTTTAGGATAATTAATTTATATACTAATTAGGTTTGTTTTTTTTTTTTTGTGCAGCTATGGCTACTACCTTATTGCTCCGATCATTATTAGACAATGATGAACTCATGGGATCCAACTTCGATAGCTAGTATCAAAAGTTGAATATAGTCTTGTAGCATTAGCGGATCCTATATATTTTGATCGATCCAGCACCAAGGAGCCACCCCGAATGCTAGTAAGGCTGTTAGAGATACTTATCAAAAGTGGCTTAATGACTGCACCACCATTCGGTGCATAATGCTGATGGTGATGAATGATGAGTTCAGCTATAGATTTGAGAATGTCCAGCCTTAGGAGATGCTTCAAATGTTGAACAACTCCTTTGGCATGCCTGACGATGTTAAAAGACACAAGACTAGTTGTGCCATTTTCAATGCTCAGATGAGGGATGGGGCCTCAATCATCGATCATGTATTGTACGTGATCGAGATGATTGAGCACCTTAGTAAACTAGGCTTCCTCCTATACGAGTAGCTTGGAAAGGATGCGATCCTAAATTCTTTGCCCAAGTCCTTCCTTCTCTTTCTTACTCATTTTAGAATGTTAAAGCCTACAATGAACTACCACAGCTTGTTGAGGTTGCTGCAGAACTATGAGAAGGATCACCAACTCCATAAAAAGTCGATGAATGTAGTGAGAGGCTCTTCTTCTAGTCATCGATCCTTTAAGAAATGAAAGAAGAACAAGAAGAAGAATAATAAGAAGGTGTAGCTGCATGTTGGAACGTCTGCACAAGATCAGACCAAGAGGCCCAAGCCTAACCAGAGCTAGGTGGAGTGCTTTTCTTGCA
The DNA here is from genome assembly GCA_006176705.1 of Cocos nucifera. NCBI lineage: Eukaryota > Viridiplantae > Streptophyta > Magnoliopsida > Arecales > Arecaceae > Cocos > Cocos nucifera. Next base: position 1,893,959 of record QRFJ01000015.1, read on the forward strand.
AGAAGCAAGGACATTGGAAGAAAAATTATCCTTAATACATTGCCTTCCTAGATCCGAACAGGTTGAGGAAGAAGCAAGCAGTTACTGGGCAAGATAATTATATGATAACACCTTGCAACTTCTTAATATGTGATACTACTATCTGGATATTAAATACCAAAAGCCCTTATCATATCTATAGTTTGATGTAGGATTTATAAGTCAGTAGGAGATTTGATGAAGATGAGAGGTTCCTAAATATTGAAGATGAAAGACAAGTTCCAGTTCTAGCTTTAGAAATTAGGAACCTTGTAATCAATTCTTGTAAAGTAATTCTATGTGAATGTCACTATTGTCCAAGCTTTTTCTTGAATGTTATTTCTATAGGCCTTTTGGCTATGTACAATTATGAATTTTTAATAAAAAAATATTTATAATATCATTTTGAATGGTATTATAATATTTGTTGAGTAATGCAATAATGGAATTTACTTACTATCACAGTCTTTTAATATGATTCAGTCCTTCGATAAACATCCTAGATTAGACGATGTGTCTAATATCTACTTTTGGCACTGTAGGCTAGGTCACATTAATAAGAACAAAATAAATAGACTGGCTCAAGAAGAAATTCTTAAAATTGATGATTGTGAATCACTTCCAACCTATTAGTCCTGTCTACTTGATAAAATAATCAAGTCATCTTTTACTGGAAAAGATGAGCGAGCTAGTAAACTCCTAAGTCTAGTACATTCTGATGTATGTGAATCTATGAGCTCAAGTGCTAGAGATGGATATTTCTACTTTATAATCTTCATGGATGATCTATCGAGGTATGGATATGTCTATTTGATGAAGCATAAGTCAAACTCGTTTGAAATGTTCAAACTATTCCGTAATGAGGTAGAAAATCAAACTAGAAAGTATATTAAAACTCTTCAGTTTGATCGAGGGGTGAGTACCTTTTTAAGAAGTTTCTGACATATCTTGGGGAGAATGAAATTCTCTCCTAGTGAACTCTTGAAATACCACAGCATAATGGTGTATCTGAAAGAAAGAATCAAACTTTGTTGGACATGGTTCGATCCATGATGAGGTTTGCCAGTCTATCAATCTTCTTATGGGGATATGTGCTCGAGTCAACTTGTTACATTCTGAATAGGATTTTGAGTAAGTCTATAGCCAAAATACCATATGAGATATGGATAGGACGTAAGCCAGTACTCTCGCACCTTAGGATTTGGGAGTGTCTGGCTTATATCAAATATTTAGTAATGGATAAACTTGAACCTAGGTCTGACAAGTGTTATTTTATAGGATACCCAAAAGATACCAAAGGATATTACTTCTACCTAGCTGATGAACAAAAGATGGTTTGTCAGCCTTAAGGCAATCTTTTTGAAAAAGAAATTCCTTGGTAAAGGGACTAGTGCCTCTAAGGTCGAACTTGAGAAAGTTTGATAGGTGAAAAAACTGACCATATAGCTAAACCTGAATCGAATATGATTAGATTAGACCCAAAGACCATTGTACCTGCATTCTTAAGGTGGTCTGATAGAGTACCACATCAGCTAGATAGATACTATAATTTCTTGATCCGAGATGGTGAGCCTATTGAACTCGATGAGAATGATGATGATCTGATCTCCTACATGGATGTAACGCAGAGATCTGATTCTGAGAAATGGCTTGAGGCCATAAAATTTTAAATGGAGTCTATGAAGGTCAATGATGTATGGACATTGGTTGACCTATCCAAAGGGATAAAATCCATTAGGTGTAAGTAAGTCTTCAAAAGAAAAAGAGGTACAGATGGAAAGATGGAGACCTATAAAGCCCATCTGATTTCTAAGGGATATCATCAATGTTATGGTATAGATTATTATGAGATATTTTCTCCTATGATAATGCTTAAGTCCATTTGGATTATGCTTGTGATAGCTGCCCATTTGGATCATGAAATCTAGCAAATGAATGTTAAGACAGCTTTTCTTAATAGAGAGCTAGATGAAGAGGTATATATGATACAACCTAAAGGATTCGCATCCATAAATCAGTCTAAGATGTGTAGGCTTTAAAGATCCATATATGGATTGATGCAGGCTTCTCAGAGTTGGAACATATGTTTTGATAGGATGATCAAGATGTATGACGTCATTAAGAATGAAGAAGAGCCCTGCATATACAAGTGGGCTAATGGTCTAATAGTTGTATTCCTTGTATTATATATGGATGTTATTCTCTTAATTAGAAATGATGTCCTTGCATTACAAGAAATAAAGATCTGGATATCGTCATAATTCTCCATGAAGGATCTGGGAGAAGCTTCTTACATCCTAGGGATGAAGATCTATAAAGATAGATCTAAGAGGTTGCTTAGATTATCCTAGTCCACGTAGATAGATACTATGCTAAAGAGGTTCGGTTTAGAGAATTTCAAGAAAGGCTATCTACCAACAAGCCATGGAATTTCTCTTTCGAAGAGAGATTATCCGATAACACCTCAAGAGAGAGCGTATGAGTAGAATTTCATATGCTTCGATAATAGACTCTATCATGTACACCATGACATGTACTCAACCAAATGTGGCATACTCATTAGGGATAGTGAGTAAATACCAATCTAATCCAAGGAAGAACTACTAGAAGGTTGTTAAAACCATCCTGAAGTATTTAAAAAATACTAAAGACTAGTGGCTTGTTTTGGTGAGTTGGACTTGAGACTTATAGGATTTACAGACTCCAGTTTTCAGTCTGATCATGATGATAATAAGAGTATGTCAGGGTATGTATTTATCCTTAATGGTGGAGCTGTCTGTTAGAAAAGTTCCAAGCAACACATCATGGCCGACTTAATTTGTGAGACAAAGTATATTGCTACATCAGATGCTACTAAAGAAGCAGTGTGGTTGAGAAAGTTCATCACCGAGCTTGGAGTAGCATCCTCCATTGATGGTCTAGTTCTACTCTACTATGATAGCTCTGAAGCTATTGCTCAGGCGAAGAAATCAAAGGCACACCAGCAGACGAAGCATATTTTACGCCGCTACCACCTTATCCGAAAGATCGTGGATCGAGGTGATGTCGACCTTTAGAAGATCGATGGAAAGGAGAATTTTGCCGACCCATTCACTAAAGCCATTACAGTGAAGGAGTTCAATGACTTCAAGTCAAAGATGGGTATTAAATACTGCATCGATTGTCTTTAGGCCAAGTGGAAGATTATTGAAAATAGTGCCTCAAAGCTAATTATCAGTCTATTGATGATTGAGCTATATTTTGTATATGTATATGAATTATAATTGAATAAAAATTATTCTAGCTTTTTCATCACAAATCTTTCATCTTCTAATGAATTCCTATATTATGGTGAAGTCCTTAGGACTATTTAGAATGGATAAAGGAGGATTTGTCATTTAGTCCTTAAACTTATTCATGACTAAATGATATATTGTTATCAAGGACGATAATGTTTATCGAATGTAAGTCATTGTATACCATATGGATTGGTTGTCCTCTTAACCAAGGAGTGTGGAAACACTGATATGGCATACAGATGATATGTAGAAGTACATCTACACTAAACATGATCAACTCTAGAGCATTTCTACTATCAAGATTTGCTCCGATGGAATACAGGTATAAGTATCCCTTCGACTTGAGATCACCATAGTGACTTTCAAGCAACTCACTATGCTTTGATGCTAGACTATCTAAATTTTTAATTCAGTGATGAAAGGTTTCTAGGCATAGTCAAGTACTTAAGGAGTCAGTGTGTGAGTCAAGATAGGATTGACCACTTCAGTTCAGGAGCTGTGTTCAATTGTATTTCAATTTAGCAAATCCTTGGCTAGGATAGTTCTTGTGACGAGTCACAAGATTGATTGCATTGAGACACGATTTGGATGTACTTTTTAGGGTCGATAGTTTGACCTAGAGTCATCCAATACATAGAGATCAAAGGAATAAATTATGCGATAACCATATCCACGTAGGTTCTGAATGTGCTGATTGCGACTATTTGAATATTGGGTACTATTGCTAGACGGTCACTTCAATTAATATAGAAATTGGTTCTTGTGCTACCAGTTTAAGTTCGAACTTGCGAGATTAGACATATTAGAGTTTTGTACCTGATTTGATGGCTGATGAAGAGTAGCACCAGACTGGGACTCTATGGTCAAGAGTCCCACTAGATTGGGACTCTTCGATCAGGAGTCCTATTTGGTTGGGACTCTGAGTCCTACTTGATTGGGACTCTATGGTTAAGAGTCCCACTAGACTAGGACTCTTTAATCAAGAGTTTTACTACTCTGAGACTCTGAGTCCTACTTATTTGGGACTCTATGATTAAGAGTCTTATTGCTCTAGGACTCTGCAATCATGAGTTTCACTTATTTCAGACATCGAGATCAAGAGTCCCACTGGTTTGAAACTCTTCGATCAAGAGTTTCATTTTGATGGAACTCTATTATCCAGACACCCACTGGATTTGAACTCTATATTTATGAGAGATTTAATTAGTGATTTGATCACTAATTAACTCAATTTGATGGAGTATTGCTTTTTGAATCAAGTCCAATTGAATTGGATTTAGTTGGATTTGATCCAATTAGGTTATGAGATAACCTAATCGTAGATGAGGTTTGGTCCCTGATTTGATCAGGTTAGGTTATGAGATGACCTGATTAGTCTACCTGCCACCACATCCTTTAATCTATGCTTATAATTTTGTACGAGAAAAAGTTTCTCGTGAAACTTTTCCCATGCACAAGGGGGCACACACTCAAGTATCTCACGCCCCAAATGGATAAGATTAGGTGGTTTTGGTTTGAATTCAAATTGAGTTTGAATTTAAATCGAAAACCAACCTGATCTCATTCTTTCACATGTTCTGAACGTAGAAAAGTGCAATTTAAATTGCATTTCCTTAGGCCATGTGCACACTTCAGATGAGAGAATACTTCTATGAGTCCCCTATCAGTGTGAGAGAATAAAAATTCAAAATTTCCATGAGAGGAAAATACAGAGAGGGCTAGCACAGCTTCAGGGTGTGTGCACATGCTAGGATTTTAGCCTAGGGTTCGGGGAGTGTTTCTATAAGATATGAGTATCATAAAATCATAGAAAAATTAGGAGAACCTTCTCTACCTCTCTACTACATCCATTGGCAATCCAGAGTATCCGAAGAGCCCGTGAATGAAGATCGAAGGAATTTGATCGATATCAGCCAACAAAGGGATCCAACATCGAGCTAGCACTCGAAAGTAGCCGATCAGATCTAGGAGTCTCATGTGGATGATCCACCGAGGTCAGACACACTGTGTGGTTGCATCATGACCAGTAGATCTTTCTGATGGTGATCGGATTGCAAAGTTTGGCTAACCGCATAGGTATCGTGTTATGAACACGTAGAACTAGTAGTAAAATAGTTTTATTACTAGTATGTAGTTTTCAAATTTAAAGCATGTATATCATATTTAGATCCTTAATGTAGAATTTTCTGATAAGATCAGTAGCTCTAAATTAATTAGATTAATTTTTTTATTATATTTATTATTTTTTAAAAAAAAGCTTCAAAAGTAGAGCTAGAAATACTACAACAAAATAGATCTTTTATGATGGATTTATTTGCAACCAAAAAAATTTCGTTGCAAATAAGCTTATTAGCGATAGAAAAAAATTTCATCGTAAAAAATTATTATTTATGATAAAAAAAAATTTTCATCATAACTAATCAATAATTTACAATGGAAAAAATTTTACATCATAAATAATCAATTATTTATGATGAAAAATTTCCATCGCTAATAAGCTGCTATTAATAATTAATTTTTTTTAAAAAAAGATGAAATATTAGCTATGAAAACTTTTTGTTTCAAATAATAGATCATTAGCAATAGAAAAAAAAATTTCATCATAAATGATCGATTATTTATGATAAAAAGTTTTCATCACTAATAAGCTATTGTTAATAAATAATTTTTAAAAGGTTAAAAGATGGAATACTAGCGATGGAAACTTTCTATCATAAATAACAATCATTAGCGATGGAAAAAAATTTTCATCATAAATGATCGATTATTTACGATAAAAAGTTTCTGATGCTAATAAGCTACCATTAAAAAATAATTATTAAAAAATAAAATAGATAAATTATTAGTGATGGAAACTTTCCATCACAAATAATAGATTCTTAGTGATGGAAAAAAAAATTCATCATAAATGATTGATTATTTACGATGAAAAATTTTCATCGCTAATAAGTTATCATTAATAAATAATTTTTAAAAAATAAAAAAGATGGATTATTAGTGATGGAAATTTTTTATCGTAAATAATGATCATTAGCGATGGATAAAATATTTTCATCATAAATGATTGATTATTTATGATGGAAAGTTTTCATTACTAATAAGCTACCATTAATAATAATTTTTAAAAATAAAGAGATGGATTATTAGCGATGGAACATCTCCATCGCAAATACTCAATCATTTATGTTGAAAATATTTTATCCATCGCTAATGACCATTATTTGCGATGAAAAGTTTCCATCGCTAATACTCCATCACAAATAGGTTGAGCAAGGTTTTCAATTAAAAAAAATATGGACTACTTTAAAAATAAAAAAAGGACAAAAATATGCCATGCATGGTCGTTGCAACAGGATCGAGGGGTCTGAGTGCATCCATTTTTAGCTCGCTCGCAAGCAAAAGAAGTATATTTTTTTATAATTTTTTAAAAAATAGTTTTCTTTTAAAAAAATTTATTTTTTTATGAATGTTACATAATTTTATAATTTAAAGCCCATCTTTATCATTCATTATTTAAGTAATTATTGTGCAAGCATCGTCACAAAATATCATCTCGATCTAGTAGCTCTAGCTATACGGATCGATAAAATTTGATTTCAACGATCATGAACGATCGTATGATGATCTGATAGATAAAAATTGCTGATGGATCTAAAAATTTGTAATGATAATTTCTATAATATTTATAGTACACTATCAATATTTTACTTTAATCAGATATAATTATGATAGTCAATTTAGCATGGGATGATTTGGATCGTTAAGTAAAAAATGAGTGATCAAAAGGCCAAACGATGTCCAATTATAAGATAACTTTTTGACAAATGATCATTGCTACTATTTTAATCATCTATATGGTAGTAATTGTAAAATCTAAACTTCGTGTATATGAATCATCTATATTAAGTATATTTTACAAAAGCGTAAGTATAATTGCTTAAGAACTTTAAGAATGTGCATCAAAAGACATATAGTTTTAGATAGTTTATATACACGTAGTTTGCTTTTTATGATCACCACCATAAAAATGATCAAACTATTAGCAAAAATCATTTATCTAAAAAAATAATCTAATAAACACACACCAATTAGCATTTTAATCACTCATTTTTTATTTAACGGTTCAAATCATCTCGTGCTAAATTGATTATGATAATTATATTTGATTAAAGTAAAATTTTGCTAGTACACTATAAATATCATAGAGATCATTATTATAAATTTTTAAACCGATCCATGATTCTTATCTATTAGATCATCATGCGGTCATTCGTGAGCATTGAAATCAAATTTTTTTTATCTGCATAGCTAAAGCTACTTGACTGAGGCGATATTTGGTGATGGTGCTTGCATGATAATTACTTAAATAATGAATGATGAAGATAAACATTAAAATTCAAAATCATATAATATTCAAAAAAAATAAAAATTTTAATTTTAAAAGAATGCTAATTCTTTAAAATTTTAAAAAAAATATTAATTTATTTACAACCTAGCAAATAGTGGATGCATTCCCATCCCTCAACCCCATCGCATTGGCAATGCATGGTGCATTTTTGCCTTTTCTTGGTTTTTAAAATAGTCCATTTTTTTTTTAATTTAAAATTTTGATCGAAGTATTTGCAATAGATTACTAGTGATGGAATTTTTTCATTATAAAAAATCTAATTATTTAAGATGAAAATATTTTTTCATTATAAATAATTAGTTTTCTATGATGAAAAATATTTTTTATTATAAATAATTAGTATTTATGATGGAAATATTACATCATAAATACTCAAAGTTTTTTTATGATTTATTGTCAGTAGATTAATAACGACAAAATTTTTTATGATGAAAAAAATCATCATAAATAATTAATTATTAGTGATAAAAATTTATTTTTATCATAAATAACTTATTTTATTATTTTATGGAGAGAAAAAAAAATTTAGTAAAATATTTAGCTAAAATTATTAGCGATGAAATTATTTATGATGAAAGTTTTCATCATAAATAAATAATATTAGCGACGAAAATGTTTGTTCCATCGCCAATACAACTTTTATCAATGAAAATTATGTCATAAATATTTTCCTCGTTAAAACCCTTTAAATATTTGCCCCCCACTCCTGTAAAACCCACTCTCTCGGCTCAAAACCCTCTCCTCTCCTCTTTCTCTCCCTTATCCTCACTCCCCCTCCTCCTGGGCTTCCACCAGCTGACGATCGCATTTTCTATTGTCGCTCCCATTGCCACCACCGTTGTCGCCGTTGTTGCCACCGCCATTATCGATGCCATTATCACCATCATTGTGCTTTAACCAATCGAAGGTAACTTAATTCGATCCCGACCAGCCGTAGGTTAGATTTTTTTATTTTTAACTTATTCTTTCAATCTGGGGATCACGTGTGTTGCCGTGCGATGGCCGATGGTGGGCGACGGGGCACGAAGGTGAAGGAAAATCCTGATTTCTCGGTCTAGGTTCGTCCAGATCTGATCAGATCAAGAGATATATTTCAAAAATTTTCTCTTGATCTCAATCAGATCTTGATAAGTTTCAGATCTGATTATTATTATTTTAATAAATAAAATAAAATAAGATAAATTAAATCAAATTTAATTTACCTGATTTGGGTAATCCTATTACCCTGTAGATGATCCTGATTGCAGCGGAAGGTTCTGGATCTTAGCCACGCAAGCGCCTGGCCTCTACCGGTATCCACTCGGGTTGGATCTGGAGATCCTCTTCTTCTCTATCACACCTCCAAAAATTAGATCTGGATCTGATCTGGAGGATCTTCAAAACTCTTTTGAAGATCTGCAGTCGTCCTTTTGCAGCAGCGCAGCCTTCTTGCTTTTGATCGCCTTTCCTTGATCTGAATCGCACCAACCTAAGTCCAAAACTCTTTTGGACGTGGAGAGCAAGGGGAGAAGAGACTATGGCATGGAGAAGGAGGGGAGAGGCAGCCTTGGGGCGTGCTAATTTCTCAATTGCATTCGCTTAGGATTAGGGTTGGGCGCAGGGTCTTATTTATAGACCTCTTGTGATCCAACTCCTCTTCCTCTCAACCAATCACAACCCTTTGTGAAATCAGATCTAAATCTGATTGGTTGGAATAGAGACCCCTGGATTCCTCCTTAGAGGGCGCCTAAGACCAGTCAAACTGGATTCTTAGTAGAACTCTGATTGGAATCCAAAAGGGAGGTGGAGTCCTTGTCCAACAAGGACTCCTAGGCGCCTCCTACTTGGGCTCACGCCACCCTTGGCGTGCGCCCTTCTCCTTGCCAGGTTCTGGCAGGGGGACAGGCCCCCACCAGCTCTCCAATAGGTGCATGACATGTGGTCAAAAGTCAAAGGGTCAATGGTCAACGTTTGACCAGTCAAAGGTAGACTTTTGACCAAAGTCAAAGAACAAGAAATGGCAGGTGACCAAAAATGGCAGGTAATGTCTTACAAATAAGACAACCTATTCTGACTTGGACAACCTCCAGTCAGACCATATGAAGGCCTCTGATTGAGCACAAACTCCTTTGGCTCAGTCAGGACAACTTATTTATGATAGTAAAAGAAGAACGTTAGGTTCAATCGAGTGCTAGCACGATTTCCTTGAACCTAATTGAATCTCATTCAGATCAATTGAACTAGATCAGTTCAATTGATGATCACCAGATTCAAACCCTTGTTTGTGTGACCCAGTTAGGTTCAGTTCTGTATGGTAATGGGATATGTCATGATCTCTATCATCGACATCATCGAAACTCCTTTCGATGGATCAGAACTCTTCTGATTCGAACAGCTAGAATGATCGATCATCTAAATCATTCTAATTGCTCCCAAAATCCACCAGTGACACCTAGCAGTATATGGTGGCAACCCATCAGAGCTGAATGCGAACCTCTTGGTGCAGCTACCTGTGTGATTAAGTTCTTCTATCTTGAGCCCCGATCAGATTAGGGTTAAGGTGAACTCGTCAAACCCTAGTCTCTGTCATATGATGTAATCATTCGATTCGAGTCCAATGTGAAAATCTAAATAGAAACTCTTTCTATTATTTCACTCTACCATGGCCATGGGCTTTCTGGACTTGATTCTCATGATCATCATAGGGCTGCTCCTCTACCACCGAGGTAGATAGATTCCATCTTGATGCAATCCAGTTCCTACAATGAACATGCTATAGCCAACATACACCTCAGGGTTCCATATGGCTAGGAGACCGAGTAATGGTGTAGTCAAACTATAACACCCTCAAGGTGAACTGCCGATGCATCTCAGGTCAAAGAACCAGACACACTACTGCAGCATCGAGTCAGTCATTGACGAGAAGGTAGACTTCCCTAATGACTACTCGAGGTGGTCACGCTCAGTGCCCTCGTTCTCTAACGAGTACCTGTACTCTCGCTCCGGTGTCTCCACACCGTAGACTCAAGACTCATCTACTAAAGAGAAGCGATTGTACACCAACCTTCCGGATCAATCACCATCCTCGTGATGATCCTATGGTCGGGAGCATGTTTATGAGTTAATAATGATTATTCATGTCTTAAATTTTCAACTCTTGAAAATATGAATTATCATTACCATTAACTCAAAGGATGTATCACAGACACTAAATACACATATGTGATAGAAAATAACCCATTTTATTAATTATAGTCAAAATTATAATTTTGCCCCTAGAAGTGTATTACAAGTGTCAGCCAATTCTGGCTTCTAGGGCACATATATCTAACAATCTCCCACTTGTCCTAAAGCCAATTGGCTACAAGTCTAAGTCCCATCTTCTCAAGGTGGGCTTCGATCTTCTGCTGGCCCAACGGCTTTGTAAGTGGGTCTGCCACATTATCTGCGGAGTTGACTCTCTTGACCTCAACGTAACCTTTCTCAAGGTAATCGCGGATGAGATGGTATCGCCGCTCAATGTGCTTGGACTTTCTGGTGAGACCTCGGCTCCTTAGCAAGGGCTATGGCGCCATTGTTGTCGCAGTAAAGAGGAATGGCATCTGATGGCATTACTCCAATTTCTGCAGCAAACTTCTTGTACCAGAATGCTTCCTTTGCAGCCTCTGATGCAGCGATATATTCTGCTTCCATGGTGGAATCTGCTATCACAGTTTGCTTGGAACTCTTCCAGCTGACAGCTCCACCATTGCACACAAACAGACTTCCAGATGTCGACTTTCGATCATCTATATCGGACATGAAATCCGAGTCTGTGTATCCCTGGACTTGGAGTTCTCCATTACCAAAGACCAACATCATATCCTTAGTTCTTCTCAAGTACTTAAGGATACATTTCACAGAAGTCCAGTGTTCTTCACCTGGATTTGACTGATATCTGCTTGTGACACTCACAGCATGGGCTATATCAGGTCGTGTACATAGCATGGCATACATGAGGCTCCCTATTGCAGAAGCATAAGGGATCTTGCTCATGCGTTCTATTTCCTCAGGTGTGCTGGGGCACATCTTCTTGGAAAGATGAATACCATGTCTGAAGGGTATTAATCCCCTCTTAGAGTTTTCCATACTAAACCTCTTTAGTACTTTCCTCTATGTACATCTTCTGTGAAAGTCCTAGCATCCTATTCGGTCTATCCCTATAGACCTTAATTCCTAGAATAAAGGATGCTTCACCTAGGTCTTTCATGGAGAATTCCTTGGACAACCACATCTTGACTGATGTCAACATGGGAATATCATTCCCAATAAGGAGGATGTCATCCACGTACAATACGAGGAAGACAACAGCGCTCCCACTGACCCTTTTGAAAACACATGGTTCCTCTTCATTTTTGATGAAACCAAACTTTTTGATCACATCATTGAAACGAGTGTTCCAGCTCCGAGATGCTTGCTTAAGTCCATATATGGACCTTTGCAGCTTGCAAACCTTGTGATCAGTATCACTGGATGTGAAACCTAGCGGCTGTTCCATATAGATATCTTCCTCAAGATATCCATTTAGGAATGCCGTTTTCACGTCCATTTGCCATATTTCATAATCGAAATAGGCTGCAACAGGCAAGCAATGTGCGGATGGATTTTAGCATAGCTACTGGGAAAAAGGTATCCTGATAGTCAATGCCTTCGCGTTGACTATAACCTTTTGCCACTAGTCTAGCCTTGAATGTCTCCACATTCCCATCTGCACCAATCTTTCTCTTGAAGATCCATTTACACCCAATAGGTACTATACCTTCTGGTGGATCTACCAAGGTCCAGACTTGGTTTGAGTGCATCGAGTCAATTTCTGACTTCATTGCCTCTAAGCCATTTCTCGGAGTCGATATCTGATATCGCCTCGTTGTAGGTTTTGGGATCATCACCATGAGCACCATTACCTATGAGGAACATTTCCTCTACATCCTCTGAAATAATACCTAAGTATCTTTCAGGGGGACGGGAAACTCTTTCCGATCTACGAGGTGGAGGAGGTAGTGTTCTTATTGGCTCAACCTGATTTGGTTCCAATTGGTCCTTAGCTCGTTGCTTGTGAGACTTTCTCATCAAGCTTAATCTGCTTTCCAATGCCGCTATCTTGAATAAACTATTTTTCAAGAAAGATGGCATGTCGACTCACAATCACATTGTGGTCTTCTGGAATGTAGAAATAGTATCCTAATGACTCTTTAGGATATCCTATGAATCGAGCTCTGAAAGGACCTAAACTCTAACTTGTCCGCTTGTTGTCTTTTGACATGAGCCGGACAACCCCAAATTCTGAGATGACTCAGACTTGGTTTCTTACCGTGCCATATCTCATACGGTGTGGTAGGAACGGTTTTAGAGGGAACCCTATTCAGTAGATAGAATTGAAGTTAACAATGAATGTCCCCAAAGAAAATCAGGGAGGTCTGTGAAGCTCATCATGGATCGAACCATATCCAATAGAGTCCGATTTCTCCATTCTGAAACCCCGTTGAGTTGAGGTGTTCCTGGTGGAGTCCATTGAGAGACTATGCCATTTTCCTTAAGATAGTCTAGGAATTCCCGGCTAAGGTATTCACCTCCTCGATCTGATCGAAGAACCTTAATGGGTTTTCCAGTTTGTTTTTCTACTTCATGTCTGAATTCTTTGAACTTTTCAAAAGCTTCAGACTTGTGTCTCATAAGATACACATACCCATACCTAGACAGATCATCGGTAAAGGTAATGAAGTAGACAAAATTGCCTCTAGCCGGCACATCAAATGGGCCGCACACATCAGTATGTACTAGGGCAAGGAGATCTGTGGCCCTCTCCCCATGTCCAACAAAAGGGAGTTTAGTCATTTTGCCTTGAAGACAAGATTCACAAGTTGGATATGACTCAAAAGTCAATGGACTCAATAGCCCATTTTTCTCCAATTTGTTGAATCCTATCTTCTGCTATATGACCTAATCTCAGGTGCCATAGATATCTGTCGTTTGGACTATCCCTAGGTCGTTTGGCATTCACGTTTTGCTCGATAGTTAGAAATAGGTACATCAATATGTAGCTGATAAAGACCATTAATAAGGAAACCATTTGCAATTTTATTTCTTTCAT